>JADKLZ010000166.1:2324424-2339634 GCA_021533235.1 Biomphalaria straminea | reverse complement strand
CCCATTTTGTATATAGGTTATTGCTCCCATTTTGTATATAGGTTATTACTCCCATTTCCCATTCTCGGATCAATTAGAACAATTCATTGTACCGGCATCTATTGAAACACCAATCAATCTAAAAATTAACTCTTTCTCTCTGTAATTATTCTTTAGAAAATATTAAACATTTATTTAATTTAATGAGATCAAATCAACAATGGTATCGTTGATTAGGAGAGAAAGAGTTAACCAATTAACCAATCTTCTTACAGCATGAGATATATGAGTGATTCAGTTCTTCTTAAATATTATCTTCTTGTCTTTTCTTTTAAACAGCATTTTTTAAATATTTTTTTAACACCTGGAGTGGAATTACTGACTCATATTATCAAACTAAGAAACATTTACTGGTCTTTCTTTAATTGAGTCTAATATTTGTGAAACTGTCAATGTCTCATTTTAACAAGAGTTATTTCAAGAGCATCGATTTATTGATGACATCCTGGACTTGTGCTTTACATTCAAAACACCATCAACAATCTGACTTCCGCTACAGTCCAAGGAAATGCAAGGCTGTTGTACACTTTAGTGGAGCGTTTGTAATATTTTTTAATGATACATTTTTGTATGATATACATTGTTATATTTTTAATAAATCTATAAGTATTGAAGCCAAGTTGTGTTGAATGTACCATTATTAAAAGTGTAAGGCATATTGTGCAAGACTTTATACTGTCAGTCTTAAATATCTCCGCACGTTAAGCCAGATAGGTTTCTTAGAATAATCTTCGAGTTTGATTTCTTTTTCAAAGTCCTGTGGGAACAAATGTACACTCAAAGAAAACGATTTTATAACTAGATGACACTGTCCCTTATTTAACAATGAAATTTTTATAACTAGATGACACTGTCCCTTATTTAACAATGAAATGTTTATAACTAGATGTCACTGTCCCTTATTTAACAATGAAATTTTTATATCTTGATGACACTGTCCCTTATTTAACAATGAAATGTTTATAACTAGATGACACTGTCCCTTATTTAACAATGAAATTTTTATATCTGTTAAACTGAAAAGAGAACACTGGCAGGAAATCGCCAGTTTTTATTTTAGTCGCTGTAGGAGATAACCTCAAAACTTTCCCCTGAACACGATAGTTGGCTGTGGAGTCCGTTCTTCACTTGAAAGTCGATATGACCTAAAGGGTGCATCGCATATTGAGCTTAAGTGGCATTCTAGTCTGCTTATATCTTGCAAAACTAATGATCAAAACTAAATCCTCTAGTCATTGCTAGCACATGTCTTTCAATGAGTTCAGTTTGTTTCTTCATTAATGATCTAAAATAGACCCTAAATAATTTTCTAACAATAATAGGTAAGTTCAACAACACACAAAGTATAAAAAATAATCTTTATTCATCTCATTTCTCATCCAAAGTATAAACATTATTTCATGAATATAACAGCCAATGGATGCACAATGCTTTTAGAGATGTGCCATACTTAAAACAAACTAAAAACAGTATATTTATATCTTATCTATATATCTTTTAAAAATTGTGTCAGTAAAACAGTCTTACGCTAAATCAACTTCAACACAATCCTATCACTATACACTCAATTCTCTTCTCACGTCTGCAACTTTTACAAATATTGCACTTTCACAAAACATGAAAAGAAATATTGAAAAGCATACTTATTGATTTTTTAAAATATTGAATTCATATAAAAAAAATAATTATATTTACAAAGTACTATAACAATTCAACACATTGAGAAAAACAGTCATAATTCTTCAAGATACAGGTAAAGTACTTAACTATTGATAATCATTGAAGATACAAGTACAACACTATACCAATGATAGTTAAATACATAAATAGTTCTACAAACATAGATTTTTAAAACTGTGTAGCCATACATGACTGAAAAACTTCACACTAAAATAAATCTGTTCCTATTTCTAATGACTACATTGTGTGTTGTGTGTCTTGTTCTTTTCAACACTTTCACTACATTGTCATAAAATGTTAAATTCATCAATGGATGTACAAAAATGGATTTTATGAAATGAAACTTTTCCATGAAGTATTTTTAAGAAATTGCCTAACAATCTACTGACTAGGCATAATGGAATTACAAGAAGAGAGGAAAATTTAAAAAAAAGCAATTTAAAAACTCCATCCAGTTGAATTCTAAGAAAACAAAAGCCAAATAAAAACATCAAATGAATTCTAAGAAAACAAAAGCCATATAAAAACTCCATCAATTAAATTCTAAGAAAACAAAAACCATATAAAAACATCAGTTGAATTCTAAGAAAACAAAAGTCATATAAAAAACTCCATCAGTTGAATTCTAAGTCTTGGTGCTTGTAAAAACTCTAACAGGGAAAACACTGGCACTGGCTTTAAGAACATTTTTGTTTTAATACAACATGTAACTACAACTTAATTATGTTTAAAGAATTCCAACTCAATAAAATATGTATGATAGGCATGCCTTAAAGAAGACATGTTCACTGAACAGAGGGCACTTGATCTTATAAGTAACATTGAAAAGTATTTGGATGCTGTCTCCAAGAAGAAATTTACTGAGCCTAAAACTGAGTCTTTTGATTGTGTTCGAAAAGCTGTAAAAGATGATCCATTTTTATCTTTAAAGTTGGCTTTTTTTGTTTCTGTTTCTAATCAAATAGAGCTCTTTTTGACAACATACCAGACAGATAAACCAATGTTAACATTTATGTATGCTGATCTACATAACATTGCATTTAGCATCATTAAGCCATTTATAAAACAAGAGAAACTTGACAGGATTAAAACTACTAATGACATTTTATGCTTCAATGTCGAGGACCCACAAAATCACAAAACAAGTCACCACATTGAAATTGGATTTGTTGCTGAATCACTTTTGAAAAATCTAAAGAAGCAAAAAAAGGTTAGTGAACTTCAGATCCTCACTTTTAAATCAGATTGCAAGAAAACCCTTATAGAATTTGCTGGAAAAAGATAGGTTGGACTCTTTTTTTCTATGAACATTTGTCAAGTAAACAATTTCAACATCTCTGGAAAATAGTTAAACCATTGATGCTACTGTCTCATGGGCAGGCAAGTGTTGAGAGAGGTTTTTCAATCAACAAAGAAATCGAAGATTGTAACATGGCAGAGAGAACTCTGGTCTCTCGCAGAATAGTAATTGACAGTTTCAGTGGTGTCTCGCAGAATAGTAATTGACAGTTTCAGGCAGTGGTCAAAACTTAGTGATTTTGTAATCACACTTTGTTAGATGCTTTTCTATGCTAGAAACGCTCACAGCAGGTACAATATGTACTTGGACAGACATGCCTACCGTCCCGCATTATGCGGAACCGTCCCGCAAAATCATAAAAAAAGCTCACATGTTCCGCCGTCCCGCACTCGCGAGTTTTTGTTCCGCCAAGTCCGAATTCCGACAAAAAAAAATCGCCGTTTTTTCATTATTTATTAATAGTGCGAAATGAAAATACTGAATGCAAAATATATATAGGTCTGTGTTTATTGTTTACATTTCATCAACTCCCTGACCCGGTGTGTCTAAATTTTAGATCTAGACTGTCACTATGTAGTCACTTAGTGTTAGTGTTAGTACATAGATCTTGATCTGGTAGTCTAGATACTAGATCCAGATTCTAAATCCATTTTTAGAATCTAGTAAGCGCTAATATTATAAGCCAAATGCTCCATTCAAATCCCTTTCCTGACAATGAAACCAGATCTAGACTATATCTAGCTAGAGTCAGAGTGCTAGAGAGTAAGAGACTAGTACTAGTAGTAGTACGTAGATTAGTTAGATCTAACAGTTTCTAACTCAACTGAACTATTGAACTAGAGTTGACTAGAGCTGGTTATTTAGTGTAGTCTACTTAAGAAAAGGAAAGGATTTTAAAAAACATAACAAAAACGTAATTAAGATCTAGATCTAGGAATCCAGATATAACTCTAGATCTAGAAATGTAGAAATAGACTTAGAATTTAGATCTAATAGATTCTAGTGAGTAATAGTTAGTAGAATTAGAAGATGATAGATCTAGATTTCTAGAGATGTAATAAATTCACTATTTAGTTCTCAATAAGATAAGTCTAATAGTAATAAGATCTAATAGTAATAGTAGAATTAGAAGTTGATAGATTTAGACTTAGATTTCACTATTTTTTTTTAGTTCTCAAGAAGTCCATAGATCTATATCTAGAGATAAATATTAAGATCTTAGAGGACTTGTTATATCTAAATTATTCTAGAACTAGAGACAAAATTTAGAGTGACTTGAGGAGAGGTCTAGCTATTCAAATGCAAGTAGATCTAGAATAATCTAGTCTAGTTACTAGATTTAACTAGATATAGTTCTAATTCTAGTAGTAACACAAATACAAAATAGATAGAAACATTAGAATACATTTATTTTCTTAGTTTGAATTATAATACTATATATATTTACATTTATGTATTAGAAGCAAACCAGAATCTTTATTAAAGTAATGATTGAAGTTTTATTTATTGCGCGCAATACGGCTGCCAGACATAAGTTTACGCGCTTTTGTTCCACATTGGGGCCCAAAATTCCACATTTTCAACCTGAGTGTTCCACATTCTGGGTATTGGGGGTAGGCATGTCTGACTTGGATGACCTGAAAAAAATATCAGAAAAAGAAAAAAGAGGAGTCAAGAGGAAAGCAGTGGATGACGAAGTGGCACAACTTAATGTGAAAAAAATGGCACTAGAGCGTGACATTAAAGCACTTTTTACATTTGCAGATGAGCATGCAATGCAAGCAGAAAAGGAAGGAAAGATTTCTTTAGTGACTATTTCAAACAGTTTAAGAAAAAGTGCCAAAGAGAAAGAAGGAGAATTGAAATATCTAAATATACAGTTGGAAGAAAGGCAAACGGAGTTGAAAACATTAGTTTAAATGTGGTACACAGTGTCTACAGCTGAAACACGATGCAAAAAGCAAATCAGGGTTTGCAGTGCTTCTTCAGGTGTTTTGTGCCACATGTTCACAAATAAAGTCACAAACTTACACCTCGCCTAAAGTCGACAAAGTATTTACCGTCAATAGGCAAGTGGTAGCTGCATCGCTTGCGACTGGTATGGGCTATGCTGGACTTACAAAATTTTCTGAACTGATGAACATGCCGGTGATGCACAGCAAGTCCTATGCGCACCATACTACAGAAGTACATAAAGCTTCGACACTGTACAATAAGAACATCCTTGCTGCAACAGCACACATTGTAAGAAATGCCTATCCTGAGCAAGAAGGAAACAGCATTGTAGACATCGACATTTCTTACGATGGCACATGGCAGACCAGAGGACACAAGTCTAACTATGGTGTAGGATGTGTCATTGACAATCGAATTGGACTCAATAGACTTCCAGGTCATGTCAAAATACTGCCATGCTTGCAGCAAAAAGAAAGATCAACTAGACAAAAAAGTCATTACCAATGAACAGTTTGTGGCTTGGCAACAGCTTCACAAGCCGTCATGCAATGTCAACCACACTGGATCTAGTGGTAGCATGGAGCAGCAGGCAGCTCTTATCATGTTTTCACGATCCATTGAGACATTTGGGCTGAGCTACAGAACCGTTGTGTCTGATGGTGATAGTAACACCATCAAAGCAATCCACAAGACCAATCCATACATGGGTCTAAATGTGGAAAAGCGCGAGTGTATCAATCATGTTGGCAAGCGTTTAGGTACAGCTCTACGAAATGTTGTGGACACTGCAAAAAAACAGAAAGTAACTCTTGGAGGCAATGGCAGAGGTAGGCTTACTCAAAATAAAATTACAGCCCTACAAAAATATTTCACCAAGGCTCTGCGCTCATTCATTCACTACTGTTCCTGAAATGCGTAAGGCAGTTTGGGCTACATACTATCATTGCACCTCCTCAGATGAGTCATGGAACCATAGCTGCTGCCCTGAAGGATCACTTCCTGGTGCTTTTTCAAACGAGCTGAAGCACTTGGTGTTCCAGCTGCTTCCCATCAAGAGATGATATCCACATATCTCTCTCCATTGGTAGCCGAACACATCAAGCCAGTTTATGAGAGACTAACCGAGGATGATCTGCTCAGAAGGTGCACAGAAGGGCAAACTCAAAACGCCAATGAGTCTGCGCATGCTCTTATTTGGAGTCGTTGCCCAAAACACCTTTTTATTGGTAAACAACGTGTTGAGGTGTCTGTTTCTGTTGGGATTGGGGAGTTCAACATGGGAGCATTAGCGTCAAAATATTTTTTGGATTTCTTAAAATTGGATGTGGGTATTCATACTGAAAAATTGGGATCAAAGCGGGACACAATGCGAGTATCTAAGGCTCAGCGAGCCTGAAACAATAAGCAAATTAAAAAGTGCACGTGACATTATTGCTCTTAATCTTCAGAGTAAAGACATCTTTCTGGCCTATTCGAAAATTGAAATAGGAATAGCTTCATCTAAAGTATTGCAGAAGGTTAAGGCAACAGATCTGCAATTAATGACTCTGAAAAACGAGTGCAAGCAATTCATTTCAAGTCTGGTGGCCAAATTACTGGACAAATCACCTATTATGATTCGTTTGGTCCAGAAACTGTCCTGTTTGAATCCATCATTGATGGCATCATCTCCCCAAGTGGCAGCTTCTCGTTTTAGGGATTTGTTGTCAATTCTAACAGATTCTGGGAGGATTGCTTTGAATGACTGTGACCAGCTGTACAACAAATTTATCAAATGCATGGAAGCTTTGGAGGAAAATAATTTGAAAACAAAATTTGAACTGTTTCATCCAGCAACAGAGCGTTTAGATGAATTTTTGTACAGCAACTTCAAACCACTAGATGCAGCTCTCTGGGATGTATTGAGACCCTTACTTTTACTATCCCATGGCCAGGCAACTGTCGAAAGAGGGTTCTCTTACAACAAAGAGGTCATGATTGACAATATGCATGAAGAAACTTTAGTGGCACAAAGAAGGTTATGTGACTTTTTAAAAGTAAATGGTGGTGTTTTGAATGTGGCCATAACCAAACCTTTACTGACAGCTGCTGCCTCTGGACGTCAGAACTATCATCACTATTTGGAAAAAGAGAAGACTAAAAAAGCTGAGACAGCCAAAAATTTAAAAAGGAAAAGGCAGTATGATGAGTTGGCAGACTTGAAAACTTTTCATTTTGGTTTTAAATTTTATGTAAAATAAACATTTTTTCCAGTCCATAATACATTAGTATTTTGGTTTTTTTTTACATAAATATGAAACCTGTATGTAAATTTATGTACTTGTTATGGCACCTTAAAAATCTAAAAATTATCTTGAAAACCTGGAAAATACCTGAAATTTCATTGATGAAATTGGCTATGAACCCTGCTGTTCACTATCAACCAAGGAAGTATTTTGACTATAGTAATTACATCTAGGTCATTGTGATCACCATTTAACAGGAAGTTGTATATTCATTTACAGTTTGCATTTCATTTCAACAATATTAATAGTAAAGTTTATCTTTCAGATTGGCATAAATAGGGTCAAGACAATGAAATATTATAGATATACTCCAGGCTTCAAGTCTGGAAAATTACTAAAAGCTCCTAGGGACAAGCAGAGATTGGAAAGTGATGCGATTCTACAAAAGTTCCCTCGATCCTGGATGCCCAACAAAAAAAGTGTCCTAATGCAAAAAAAAAAAAAAAAATATTTAAAAAGAGTTAAGTGTAATCTCAGGAGGACCATGAGAGAAAAACTTAAAATATCTGATTTCACTCAATGTCAAGATAGTTTTAGAAGTATGAATGTGCCTTCATTTTGGGATGTTACTTATCGAGAGAAGTGGATGATTCTGATATATATATATTCTATAGCTCTTGATGACAGCCATTGTATATACTGTTATGGCCTGTTTTCAGAAGATATGCATGGAGAACAATGGATACAACATGTATCATGCAGTAAATTGTCACACACTGAGTGTACTGAGGTACATTTCAATGTGTTTTTGTGGTGACAGTGAATACAAAGAAATTTCCACATTAAAATTATTGCTGATCTTTCAAGTTTTATCTTTTCTCTCCTTTTTTTTTTATAAGACTATATTTTTATTTCTTTGGTTATAGTTTAACTAACATGGGGCAAAAATGCCTTTAGGTGTAAAAGGTTTAAATCTTTTTTTTTTGTGAAAGGCTTATTGAATGCTACAAATTAAGACTTCCTGGAAACATTTGGTCTTTTGATGCTTGTTGAGCACTGCATGGTTGCTTGCCTAATTTTAATCATAAATCAATTTTTATTTTTTTTTACCCATCCCACAATAAGATAAGGCATCAGTTTATTCGTCTATTGTAAAGATTGTTCAGAATGACATTCTGACTGGGATAGTTTGCAAAGAATTATCAAAATAAATCATTATAAATGTAGCTAGACTCTTATAGGGACTTGCTTAAAATAGACTATGGTTTGAGGACACTTGGGTAGAATGTCTTCACAGCAGAACTAAGATGTGCTCTGTGGACCCGTTTAGGGAAGAATGTTTCTGACCTACTTTAGGCTAAGTCATGTGACTTTGGGACAACAAAGAATGGCCATGTCTTCCTGTGTTTCCATTGTTCCTCTATTTTTAAGAGACTTTACTTTTACAAACATTTTAAAATATACAGAATACATTAATGAAGTTCATGAGTGTACAAACAGCTATACCAATGTGTTAATAAAGGGTCAAGAACTTGTTAAGAATGGGTGTATTAGTGATATTCCTTTTATGGTCCATGACGATCGTCAACATATTACTGATGATAGATCTAGACATAGACCTTCAGATTCTGATGAAGGTTACTCAAAGCCACTGTCAAAGCTGAGATGAAAAAGACTGTATCCTACAATGTTTCATGCAAACTTATTTTTTGTCTACTCTCTGCTATTGAAGATTACAGGTACATTTATATTTTTCTTGTACCCAGGTAATAGGCACTAATTGAAAAAAAAAATAATCACAGGATCTGATGCTAGTGTCATCTCACTGTACAATTCTGGACTTGACAAGTCCTACATCCATGTGGCAGTCACTTTGTTAGAAGTCAATACTAGACTAAGAGAAGTTAAGACAGTATTGTTTTACCAACTAAATTTTCTAGGATTGACGCTCTTGTTAATAAGCCATTCATTTAAATGATATTAGGATTTGTAGATTTAGCAGATTTTGGCAGTCAATACTTAATTAATTCCATTGTAAGCAACCTTGACAGAGCCTTAATACAGGAAGACGACATTGTTAGCTCATCTCATTTTGCCAGGGCCTGCCCCAAAGGACAAAAGTAGTCAGGCCCAGGCTTTTCCAGACAAACTGTGCACTTTTGACTTTCTTCTGGGTTTGTTTTGCATATCTTAAATTGGCTCTGCTGCTTCAATGATGTGAAAAGGTAAGTCTCACAACCTTGCACCAACCACTTTGATTATGTATAGTTGTGGTGAATAAAGAAGTAAAGTTTATATCATTCGTCCTATTTGTTGTCCGAATGTGTGTCATTCCATCATTTGCTGATACTGTTTTCCCCCTGACACAATTGCTTATAAAGGGAATGCCCACAAGGGTCACCTGGAGTCCCGAGTGTGACTTGGCATTGAAGAAAATTCAGTCTTGCCTGTCCTCTTCTCCTATTTTATTCTTACCAAACCTTAATAGTCCTTTTATTATCCAAAGAGAATATGAGATGCACCTGACAAGGGAATAGCTTGTTGTTTTAATAATTACAGGAGGTGGATGGCATACTGCACCCTATAAAGCATCTCAGTAGAAAGCCTTTACCCAGAGAGCGGCATTATGCCATCATTGAGCGGGAATGTTTGCCGATCGTTTGGAGTGTCCAACGTCTAGACAGGTAACTCTGTGGAACTAAGTTCACTAGCCAGTGCGAATCTGTCGCTGGTCTCTTATGTTTCAAAATTTCAACTTCGACATTGTACACATCGAAGGCCATAATAATTTCCTAGCAGACACACTGTCAAGACTAACAAAGCAATTTTACATAGTGGTGTTTTAATTAATTTAATTTGTTAAAGGTAATTACTCATGCAGAATGTATAAATCTACTTGTTGATTTACATTTTGTTCTTTTTATTATGGATCATTAAAAGAGCTTTTAGACTCGGTCCTCATAAAATTAGATTTCAGATTTATTTATAATGTATAAAAATGTAATCTATTGTTTTTCTTTTTCGCTTTGCGAAATTAGAGAAATTATAAGCGCACCACAACACGAGGAGACTTCTGCAGAGAGGCCATGTCATTAGCTGTTGATGCTGTAATCCTGCAAGGATTGTCATTGCGGAAAGCTGCCGCTCAACACAAAGTGAACTATAAAACTTGAAGTCGCTATGTGAGTAGTAAAAAGAACACTGGCAGTCTAGATGATCAAAGTTTTGGCTATAAACAGGCACATTTAATCTTCTCAAAAGAAGTTGAAAAACAAATGGTAGACTATTTAATCTCTGCTTCAAAAATATTTCATGGCCTTAATTTGTTAGAGTTGAAAGAATTGGCTTTCCAACTTGCAGAGATTAATGAACTTAAAATGCCAACAAAATGGACTGAACATCGTCGAGCTGGAGCTGACTGGGCCTCTTCTTTTATGAAGAGATATAAAGACGAAATTTCAATGCATACACCAGAATCAACATCTCTTCAGCAAATGTCTTCTTATAACAAGCACAATGTGAGCCTTTTTATGACAATCTTGTTGAAGCATGGATCAGAAAGAATAATAACTGACTTGGATTTATTGTGTGGGTTTTTATTTTTTCTCTAATGCAACAAATACAGTTCTAACATTACAGCAGCAATAAATGCAGATAAATGCAAAGGATTAGCTAAAACCATTGATGCTGTTTGTCAGGTGTGTAAAAAATTTTAAAATCTACAAACACATCTAGGAGGGAGACTACTTTACAATCGAAAGTAAAGGCCTTCATAATCAATCAAGATAAGCTGCTATGATCAAAAGACTATAAACATGCCTAGCATAAGCCAAACAACTTTTCAAAACAAAGCTAAAATCACCAATAAATCTTTGATAAAATCAAAGGCCAAGCTTTTCAACAAAGGCAGCTTCTGTCGTCAGACAGTTGTATAATCATGACTCAGAATCACCTCTTCACATAGCTGTAAGCTATGACATACCTGCAAGACGTGAGGATTTTGAAAATGCCATCAGCCTAGTTGTGGCCATATATCCACTTCAATTTTGTAAACACAGGTGGCTAGAAGTCTGGTCAGAGGGCACTGCAAATAATTGACCAATATCTAAAAGTTGTTGAACTAAAGAACTAAAGAACTGCTAGGAGCCTGGAACAGAGTCATTTCAAATTGTAAGGAACTTCCTCACAGACGACAAAACTTTTGACTGCAAATCATTTATTTTCAGTTGTGTATCGGCAACAAAGTTGGGGACAACTGCACTTCAGTGTAAATAAAGTCAAGAAGATATTTGTATGCTGTGGTAACTTCAATTTGTTTTTTTATAACTATAAAGTGTATTAACCTTGTTGGTTTGTCATACAATTATTGAGATTTATTTTTATACATGGGAGTTCATTCCCCCGATAAGTACCACTTAGATAACGGAGGACATCATTATTTCGGGATATTGTTAATTCTCTGCAGGATAACATTAAAGGGAAAAAGGGAGGGGTGTAAAAGCAAAAAAAAAAAAAAAAGACTTATGGAGATTAAATTTGAATTTACAGTTTGGTAACTATTTGTTTAAAATATAACACACCAAAACTGTTACTGATTTAGTTATGCAGAATTTTTTCAACCTATGAAAAAGACAAATTCTATTTAGAACTACATTCTTTTGTTTTAAGCGAGCACAACAATAATTAAAAAATGAAATGTTGATTGTCTCATTGTTTCGGAGAACATCGTGCCGATCACATACCGTGAAATGGGGTGACTTTGCTTCAAGGGGTGACTTTGCCTACTCAATACTAAAAATGTGAAATACTTTAAAAACGTTTTTTTCTGAGTTGTTTCCCATGAATTTTCATTCAATTCTAAAAGAATATAGGTTAGTGTTTAGAAATGATACCTCCTTTCTTCTGTAAGTAGAAAAACATGGCTGATACACGTTTTTGAGTCAGGACCTTCAATTTCAGCTGTTTTTGGTGAGTTACAACTTTAGTTTAGATCTAGTATAATCTTAGCTTATAAAATGAACTTAAGCATTTTTTTTAGTTGTTAATTGGCTTACAATTATGAGGGAAAGTTGTAATTAAATAATTTCTTAATAGGTTTTATACCTAAGGTTGAGGCAAAGTCACCCCCTTATATGTGTTGCATTTTTTCTTTCAGATAGTCATGTTAACAGTGTCCAAAATGAAGCTGAGCTGACATAAACATGAAGATAATGATGTAGAATCTTTATTAAAGCTATGGAAGAGTGAAAACACAAACAGGGATGAGCAGAAATGCAGCTGGCTATGATCTCTCTTATTGAATAGCGCGCTTATAGCTAGACAACAGATCTATATCTAGCAGATTGTTTTTTACTCAACTATTTTTTTCTTCACTGTCTGAGGACACAAAGGAAAAGGTCTGTCTTCTAAATGGTTCACCATTAGTTGATGGAATTTGTTGGAACATATTTGGCATGAAATGGGTAAAGATGTACTCTACATGGGTAGAAGCAGGCGCCAGCACACTGCTAGCGTCTTGTGACACGTGGATGACAGAAATAAATTGGGGAAGGAAATAAAAATATTGATAGAGACAAATATTCCAGAGTTAGTGTTGACTACTCCTACTTTTTCTTCACTGTCTGAGGACACAAAGGAGAAAGTCTGTCTCCTAAATACTTCTCCATTAGTGGATGGAACTCTTCTTGAACATATCTGGCATGAAATGGGTAAAGATGTACTCTACATGGCTAGAATCATATCATTTTCTGCTAAAAAGCAAGGGAGTTTAAAAGTTGCATACTGGAAACATGATGAAGAAGATGATGCAGAAGACTCGAATGTTACTTTAATAGAATTATGAAAAGATTTTTTTCTAGGAGATTTAACTTTTTGTTAACCACTTAACCACTTTTGTAACATGATTATAATTACAGGAGATTTAACTTTTTATTAACCACTTTTGTAACATGATTACAATTACAGGAGATTTAACTTTTTGTTAACCACTTTACCACTTTTGTAACACGATTAGTTTATATGCATCAGGACATCTAATAAAACCTTAATTTTCATTATGATTAAAAGTATGGAACCAAGTGTTCTAGGTGCAGTCAAGTATCAAAGGTTATCCCTAACTAAATGATAGGGACAATTAATACTTCAATTACTAAACCATTGGGGCCAGTATAGTTATGGTTAGTGTTAGGTTAGGGCGGCAGAAAGGATGCAGCGGTCCCAGCTGAAGATGAGGTGCCTCGGAGGAGTGCTCTGAGGAGAAGCCAGCAGCCACCCCCAGGTATGCGGAGATGTCAAGTCCTGACTCGACAGCCTCCCATGATGGCAGAGAGATGCCAGCCCAACACCAGAGTCCCGGTAATGTGGCAGTCTCCTCCATAATAGTAGAGATGAGTTGGGTGGACGTTACCCGAGAGGTCCTGCAGCTATCCCCATGACTGCAGAGAGATGTCACCCCAGCACCAGCGGGTGAGTGTTTGGCTTTCACAAGCCATGCCAGAGAGAGAGACGATAATGAGCATAATGATCCTGTTAAGTAGTCATGTACTGGCTTGCACACTTCTATAGTATGAAGTTATTGAGAAGGTTAGGCTTAATGATTATAGGATTAAATTTCCTAAGGGCCATATGACATTATTGAGAAGGTTGGGCTTAATGATTATAGGATTAAATTCCCTAAGGGTCCAAAACTACTGCATGGAAACTTATTTAAATTCTATACTAATAGAAAGTGTGTGTGTGTGTGGGGGGGGGGGAGCCAGGGCAACTCAAATCCTGGACCCCAATATTTAGGGAAGCATAATGTTTCTGTTGGGGCTGTTATAGACATGGGAGAAGAAGGTCCGGACACTGGATGTCCTTTGTTCCCTATATATGTTTGAAAGGAGACATAACAAGGAGTTAGTACCCATTATTAAAGTGCTTACTGAAAGGCCGGGTAGAATGGAGCTTCGATTAATTGACGACAATCCAGTTCGTCAGGCAATGTATCCAACTCCATTGGCTATGAGAGAAACAACCGAGAAGGAAGTTAATGGATGCTATAGATTAGCCAACAATACCAGTTAAGCGTCTTGTGACACATGGCTGACAGAAATAAATTGGGGGAGGAAATAAAAATATTGATAGAGACTTCTTCTTCTGTCTTCTTCTAAATACTTCTCCATTAGTGGGTGGAACTCTTCTTGAACATATCTGGCATGAAATGGGTAAAGATGTAGGCCTACTCTACATGGGTAGAATCATATAATTTTCTGTTAAAAAGCAAGGGAGTTTAAAAGTTGCATACTGGAAATATGATGAAGAAGACTCGAATGTTACATTATTAGAATTATTAACAGATTTAGTTCCAGGAGATTTAACTTTTTGTTAACCACTTTTGTAACATGATTATAGTTATGAGATTTAACTTTTTGTTAACCACTTTTGTAACATGATTATAATTATGAGATTTAACTTTTTGTTAACTACTTGACCACTTTTGTAACATGATTACAATTACAGGAGATTTATAAAATTAACTTTTTGTTAACCACTTTACCACTTTTGTGTGTAAGTTATTTTATATATCGTTGTGTGTAAATGTATGTATTTATTTTGTTCCAGGACAAAAGGACTTTTTCAAGTTCGGAGGAAGAAACTCGGCCATTTTTTTTAAAGCCGCACAGTTGCCAATACCACCAAAGGTTCCGAAAGAATCAGCTTCAGGTGAATCAAGACCTGAAAATGTTTAGTTTTTTTAATCATTTAATAAATTCATATTATCGTTGAGATTTTAGTACGTCTTCTTATTTAAAAAATGTATTTTCTTTTTCAGAATCAACAATCAAAATCTTAAAAACACGGAGGCTAAGCACCAGGTGATATCACTCTCTCAAGTGGTTGGGTTTACTGACACTATCCAGCAACTAAAGGATGTTATTTCACAGAAGGCGAGGGTGATATCACTCTCTCAAGTGGTTGGGTTAACTAAAGGATGTTATTTCACAGCAGGCTCCAGTTGATATCACTCTC
>JADKLZ010000166.1:2293988-2322589 GCA_021533235.1 Biomphalaria straminea | reverse complement strand
ACTTAATTAAAGGACCAGTTGATCCTCGTAAAATTCATTGGTTTTATGAAGAACAAGGTAACGTTGGAAAAACATTTATTTCTAAATACCTAGTAGCTAAATTTAATGCTATTAGATTTGAAAATGCTAAGTCAGCCGACATTAAGTTTGCCTATAACGGTGAACCTGTTGTCGTGTTCGACTATACCAGAAGTCAACAAGACCATATTAACTATGAAATTATTGAAAGTATTAAAAATGGAATTTACTTTAACTCTAAATATGAGAGTGGAATGAGGATATTTCCATCTCCTCATGTTATTGTATTTTCTAACCAAGGACCAGATGAAACAAAGATGTCACAAGATCGATGGGATATTCATTACATAACAGAACAAGACACTGAATATATAGACATTTTAGAACAAGCATGCCAAGAAATAGTCCACCAATAGCAAATTGTATGGCATTACTGCAGGGCTTCACAACAGTTGCATTATCAAACCACTTATTGAAAGGATACAACTTCACACCATTGGCGTCGGTAACGGCCCATTGAGGTCTTAAGGTAAGACGATATATTGGGCCAACTTTTAAAGCAAAATGACGATGGTTAGGATGTTTCACGATATTAGCAGCATTAAGAATTTGATTCTCTGCATCTGGGTCATAAACAGACAGACATGCCTACCCCCAATACCCAGAATGTGGAACACTCAGATTGAAAATGTGGAATTTGGGGCCCCAATGTGGAACATAAGCGCGTAAACTTATGTCTGGCAGCCGTATTGCGCGCAATAAATAAAATTTCAATCATTACTTTAATAAAGATTCTGGTTTGCTTCTAATACATAAATGTAAATAGTATTATAATTCAAACTAAGAAAGTAAATGTATTCTAATGTCTCTATCTATTTTGTATTTGTTACTACTAGAATTAGAACTATATCTAGTAACCTAGTAATCTAGTCTAGATCTACTTGAATTTGAATAGCTAGACCTCTCCTCAAGTCACTCTAAATTTTGTCTCTAGTTCTAGAATAATTTAGATCTAACAAGTCCTCTAATTTGCCTAAGTAGTCTAAGATCTTAATATTTATCTCTAGATATAGATCTAGATCTACGGACTTCTTGAGAACTAAAAAAAAATGAATTTATTACATCTCTAGAAATCTAAGTCTAAATCTATCATCTTCTAAGTTCTAATTCTACTATTACTATTAAATCTTATTACTATTAGACTTATCTTATTGAGAACTAAATAGTGAATTTATTACATCTCTAGAAATCTAGATCTAGCATTGAGTAGCATCTTCTAATTCTACTAACTATTACTAGTATCTATTAGACCTAAATTCTAAGTCTATTTCTAGATCTAGAGATATGTCTGGATTCCTAGATCTAGATCTTAATTACGTTTTTGATATGTTTTTTTTTAAATCCATTCCTTTTCTTAAGTAGACTACACTAAATAACCAGCTCTAGTCAACTCTAGTTGAAACTAGTTCAGTTGAGGCTAGTTGAGCTAGAAACTGTTAGATCTAACTAATCTACGTACTAGTCTAGACTCTACTCTACTCTACTCTACTACTGAGCGTTCTGAGCTACTCTCTAGATCTAGGATACAGATCTAGATCTGGTTTCATTGTCAGGAAAGGGATTTGAATGGAGCATTTGGCTTATTAGCGCTTACTAGATTCTAAAAATGGATTTAGTATCTAGACTACCAGATCAAGATCTAGATCTATGTACTAACACTACGTGACTACATAATTAACATAACATAGTCTAGATCTAAAATTTAGACACACCCGGTCCAGGAGTTGAAATGTAAACAATAAACACAGACCTATATATTTTATTTTGCATTCAGTATTTTCATTTCGCACTATTAATAAATAATGAAAAAACGGCGATTTTTTTTTGTCGGAATTCGGACTTGGCGGAACAAAAACTCGCGTGTGCGGGACGGCGGAACATGTGAGCTTTTTTTATGATTTTGCGGGACGGTTCCGCATAATGCGGGACGGTAGGCATGTCTGAACAGACCACACATGGGTTACTGTCTCATTTACAGTTTCGGTACTGGTGTCGTTGAGCCAATATTCAAAAATGACTCTAACAATCTTACACTGATCGAAGAGGGCGAGCTATGTTGGTTTTTTTTTTTTACCTGTCCCACAATGGAAAAGTTGCCCAACATCAAATGCAATACAGTTTTCTTTGTGGTTCATCTCTTTAAATGTTTTTATATGTATCTAATATCTGTATTTCTGTCTTTGCAGGAGCCTGTAAAGTGTGTCTCGACAGAATGAGACCTTTCAAGGTCTTCTGTCGTGACATTTATGGCTGCCAAGACGTTCTATGGAAGAAATTTGAACCTATTGAAAGAAAGGGGTCAATGAGGTGTGTACAGCTTTAATTTGTACACATTATTTATAGATAAGTTGAAGTTTCAATTAAAGACTTTAAATTTTGATTTGTATATAAAACTAATTATTTTCCTTATTTTAAAAGGGATTTACTAAGTGATCTTCAAACTGCTTTAGAGGAGCTGACAAAAGGAACCTCTTTTGTCCAGCACCTTTATGTAGCATTCTGGCAGCAGAGCCAATTCAAGATTTGTAAGACAAATCCGGAAGAAAGTTAGTATAAATAATGTTTTAAATGTGCATAGTTGTTTAGAGCATTTGATACATAACATATCGCGTGCCTAAATTGTTCTATTGTTTAACTTTTTTTTGCCTTTTTTTTTTCAGATGAGCTTGTTATGGTGCAGGATTTTGGGGAAAACAGGAAGGCTGCCTATGCTGAAGAGGTCAAAAGTGCTCATTTTGGGAAAAGCCAAATCACTGTCCATCCAGTGGTATGTTTTTATAGGTGTGACGAACAGGTTATTAGAGAGCGTCTAGTATTTCTCTCTGACGACATTTGCCATGACCACCATGCAGTGAAGTCCTTCACCATACAAGCTCTGGATCTTCTTAAAAAAAAAGACGTCTTTTTCTAAAGTAACTATTTGGAGCGGTGGGGCAGCCAGCCAGCACAAGGTACATTATAATTGAGTAAGATGTCAACTAAATAGTACTTTAATAGTTATTAGTAATAACTACTATGAATGTGTCTCAACACTTTCTTTTAAACAGGGTAAGGGAACATTCTGTGACCTCAGCAACATGCTGGGTCTGGATGTGCAAAGGTGCTACTTTGGTTCGGAGCATGGCAAGAATGAATCAGATGGTGAGACAGGTATCTTAGGTCAGGCAGTTAAAAGAGCTGTGCACGAAGGAAAATCTTTTTGAAACGCAAGTGACATGGTTGTCAACCTGTCTAAGCTAAACACAAACCCTTTCAGGTAAAGACTTTGTTTCCACTTATAAATGTGTACTTTTATTTCATATTTAGTCTTTAATAAGCAAGTATGATTAATTAAATGTTTGTTTTTCTCTCAAGGCAATATATTTTTGTCAATAACATCGAGAGGGACAGTAACAATGATGACTCCCTTGCCATCCCAGGTAGCCGTAAATTGCACCAGTACCAAAGGCTGGCTGCCTATGTCTTAAGAGCCCGCCGGCTGTGTTGTTTCTGTTGTGCCTGCAGGCAGAACAAATTCAACAATTGCAATAACGCTGACATTGTTGGAGAATATGAAGTTCACAAATTAAAACCAAAGTATGATAGAATATATTTTTGTTAGCTTTTTAAATTCCAATTTAGTTTACAAATAAATGTGCCCAATTAATGTTACTATTGTTTTGGTTCATGTCTTGTATTTTTCTAGTGTGAATGTTATTCTCAACAATGGCTTTTTGGAGGATACAGATGTGCAGAGGAAAAGTTCAGTTCCTGAGCCTGAAAGGTACATAACATAGAAGTGTAGAATTAAAGTTTTTAATTATAAGTAAATAAATAACTTTTTTGTTCATTTCCGTGTGTCAGCTATAAGTGGGAGACTATGTCAAACTGCACTGCAGCATAAATAAAATCAAGAAAATTTTTTATGCTATTGTAAGTTCTTTTTTTTTTTTTTTTTTTAGTATTTATAACTATATATATATATTCAGATTTACCTTGTTAGCTTGTCAAACCAAAATAATTTTTTATTTCATTTTCCAGGTGATTGTTGCCCCCACAGAACAAAGAACTGATTTCAGTGTCAGGTTCTTAGAAAAAAAAGCGGGACATCATATGTATTTGGCAACCAGATGGATGTTGGGCTCATTGCACCTGGCCCCCCTGATTTTTATACATGGGAATTCATCCTGCCAGATAAGTACCGATTAGATAATTAAGATAACCGTGGACATCATTTTTTTGGGGGTGCAGTTATTTTTTTTTCCTCTGAAGATAAACACTGAAAGGGAGGGAAGGAGGGGGGAAATTAATTTTGAAATTTACAGAATGAGCCTGGCATAAATGTAAATTATTTATCCCAGTCATCTACTGTCCTTGACTGTTTCTCTTCCCTCTTCACATGTACCATTATGGATATTGTGATAGAGTATATAAATGCCTATGCTCTAAAAAAAAGTGAAGCAGAATACCCCTTTGAGAAGAAGGTCAAGATTTCAACACTGGAAACCTGTGACCAAATATGAGATGATAAAATTTTTGGCAACCACCATGGCTATGGGCTTGAACAAAAAAAAAAAATAAGCATCCAGGATTACTTCTCAACAGGTGACATTTTTTATACTCCGTTTTACTCAGAAATGTTAGAGAGGGACAGGTTTTTATCATTATTTTGCTCTATGTTACATTGCGGGGAACCAGATGCTGAAGGTAAAAACAAGATAGAGCCTTTTATCAATCTCTTGATTGAGAACTACAACACCGTGTACACACCTTTTCAGAATGTGGCCATTGACGAAATGATTGTGGGCTTCAAAGGCAGATGGCTGTACAAACAATTTAATCCTTCAAAGCCTTATAAGTATCACATCAAAAGCTTTGGACTTGTTGACAGCTGAACAGGATATGTTCTGTATATGTGACTTTTTGAAAGTAAATGGTGGTGTTTTAACTGTTGCCATAACCAAACCTTTACTGAAAGCTGGACATCAGAACTACCATCACTACTTGGAAAAAGAGAAGACTAAAAAAGCTGAGACAGCCAAAAATTTAAAAAGGAAAAGTCAGGATGATGAGTTGGCAGACTTGAAAGCAAAAAGGAAAAAACTAATGGAAGAAGAAAAAAATTTAAGGTCTTCTGCTGACAAATAAATGCAGATGAGGCAGAAGCAAAACGAAATTTCAAGCTTCTGTCAAAGTCTAATGACATGCGCCATGAGGCTAAACTTAAGTCAGCTGAATTGATTGTTCTGGAAAGAACAATACAGTCAAAACCCCAGGAGCTTTTAGAGTGTTGAGTTCCTCATCCTGTGTATAGAATGTAAATATTGATCTTTGTATGTAAGTAAAAATGTTTTTTGTTCATATATTTTTTTTGTTTTTAAATTGGCATGAATTTATAAGTCTGGAAAATGTCTGGAATTTAATTTTATTTAAGCTGTATGAACCCTGAATCTGTTTTTTGTTTCAGATTCTGTTCGACGCACCAAAAACTTGGAAACAACCACTGATGAAGAAATATTGTCTTCCATTAAAACATATCTGAGGAATGCACGTGACAGGCAAGGTGGTCGACGTAGAAGACTGGAGACAGGTATGGCTATTTTATTAAAATCATTTTTATTAACTTTTGTCAAATATTTTACTACTTTAGACTAATATATTATATTATAGTGTATTAGATTTATTGATGCTTTAGCTCTAAATCTTTTTTTCAGATGCTTTTGGAGAGATGGTCTGGCATGGTGACAGCCAGGCAATGGGTACAGCCTCAACTTCTGTTTGAATTTTCAACATTTTATTGTTTATTTTTAATTATTTTTTTTTTATTTTGTAGATAAATAAATAAATAATTTGTAAACATGATTCTTACTTTTTTATTATGTAAAAATATTTTCTTTTAAAGTTTTTTTTGTGTACATTTATAATTTATTGTATCCTTGATATTTGTTAATAAATGCAAGTGTATGTCATTCTTTATATCAAATAAATCTTTAAAATAAATCTCATTTTATTTTTTATTTCATATTTATGCTTGGTATGAGTGTGAAATACATCAATTCAGCCTGTGCGTAGAAAAAACTACATTGTATGTTTTATAAATATGCACCAGGACACCTAATAAAACCTTAATTTTAATGAATTAAAAGTATGGAACCAAGTGTTCTAAGTGCAGTCAAAGGTTATCCCTAACTAAATGATTGGGACAAATAATACTTCGACATTGGCACAATAAGGGTTTTCCCCAGTTGAGCCCTAATGAATATTTCATTTACTAAACCATTGGGTCCAGTATCGGAACAATATTGGCACAATAAGGGTTATCCTTTATTGAGCCCTAATAAATATTTCAGTTACTAAACCATTGGGGCCAGCATCAGGACGATATTGGCACAATAGGGATTATCCCTAACTAAACCCTAATAATATTTACTAAACCATTAGGGCTCGTAACGGAACCATAACAGCATAATAAATATTTTTCCCTAATTGAACCCCAATGAAAATCTCAGTTACTAAACCATTGGGGCTAGTATGGGCTTGATTTTGGCGCGATTCTGAAAATACCCAATTAATCCGGATGTGGTTTTACCCATTCTGGGCCCATATTGACACGATTAGGGCTGCCCATATTGGCCCCTAATGGGAACCTAATTGTGCTAATGTGCAAACGGTACCCGCGCCCATTAGGGCACCATTACGTCAAAGGGGGATAACCCTTAGAATCAAAACTGATGCTGGGCCGTAGTGGGCATGTTTATAGGGATGTAGAACGTATTTCTAAGGGACCAGGTTAAGGAATGTTTTGATTAGTGTTATAGATCTCGAATTAGATGTTAGTCAATTTTGAATAAATAGAATTACACTTTATCTAGTTGTTAGGGATATTTTGGTGACAGTCCACAGAGTCGGTAGAAGGCAGTCTTGAGCTGGGAAGACAATGAACCACATACAATGATTGGCACTAGATGACAAACTGAATAAAGTCTGCGGTGCTGGGTCCAGTACATGGAGGAGGAAGTAGCTGAGGTATGGGTGACTAATTGCTGTTTTGATTAAATCTCTTTGTTTATCTCTATTATCTTAACAGATACAATAGTTTCCTTAGAATATTATATTGAAACCACTGGTCTTGTGTTATATTATTAATAAGCTACATTTGCAGAACTTATCAATTCATTCATCAGTCAATTATTACATTTACTACATCGTAACATGATTTTAAAGTGGCAATCGATGCCTAATTTAGAATATTAATATTAGTTTTAATTAAAGAGTTTTGAGTTCACTAGTATTCATTATGTGGACATTGATGTTGTCACATGGTTGTCATTAGTTTAAATAATATACACATTTTAAAGTACTCTAATAATTAATAAATTATTATTATAGCAAAGTAAAAGCAAAATGAGGTCGTGACGAGTGGGGGCAGAAGATGGTCTTGACATATCCAAAATTTCAAGTAAAACTATACTATCTACTACAAGCTATCCAACTTGACCAACTAATATTTTTTTCCTTCAAACTAGAGCCAACAGAATGAGATTCAACATGTTCAGGAAACGGAAAATAAGGGCCAGTGAAATTTGTACCTGCAGACTCTCACCAGAGAATACCAAACATGCTCTAACATGACACTTGAGAAGAAAAAAATTAAAAAACTATTGTGCAGTGTGCATCTCAGACTGTGAACTCTGAACCCTCCAACATAAACAAATGAGAACACAAATGCAGCAATGAAAATAACCATCTCAGACTGTGAACTCTGAACCCTCCAACATAAACAAATGAGAACACAAATGCAGCAATGAAAATAACAAGCTGCATGACTTAAAATAAAGTTGATAAATACATGATTGAATTTTACTAAAAATAGGCCAGCACCTAGACTTGTAGTTCAATTGATGGAGAAAATATTAATATTAAAATACAACACATTAAAGAATCCAATTTATATATAGATATGTTCTTACCAGTTGTGCATAAAGTAGGGCTTGATAATCTTTCTGAATTGACAAGTCCTAGAATCAAAATAAAAGTCTGTCAGTGTCACCATTTCATGCTTGAATCTATGTTTTATTGTCCTCAAGAAAAACAAGCTGGAGAAATGATCCATCCTGTTCATTAATCTTGTTATTGTAAAGTGATCCTCTTCAAGTTGATACTTTTGAATGTAAAAGACTCTTACTGCATCTAATAGTGGAGATCTGAATCCAATGTGATGAGTGATTGTGACCATTGTCTGACTCCATGTGCAAGATAAGCAGGTTCAAACAATTTTGAAAAAGTTAATTACTATGAACAGTCTACACCAGCATATAATATGTAAGCTGTACAATATTTACTGGAGTAAGTCCATTTCATTAGCAGTGACCATGACACCCAAGATTGTTGGCAAAGTGATTTGCTGGTGATTTGTAGGTGTCGGGAAAGCACTCTGAGTTCTTGTCGGCATGAGCTAAATCGCTTGAACGATGTTGATTTCTTGCGCTAGCTAAGTTGATTATAGCAATGGAATGAGTGGAAAGTGGAGCCTTGTTTCAATGTCAACTGTCTACCTCCACCTGGCTCATAGTGTCAAACATTTAGAAACTTTTTTTTAATCCAAGTTCTCTTGGATGCTTTGGTTATAAAGATGAAGATGTGTTCGCAGCAACATTTTCTGGAAGTAAATCTTATACACACAGCAAGAACTTGATATGCCTGACAATCTGCTGTAGCTGTAAACAAAACATATTTACTAACTTTAGAGTTTAAGCAAAACATGTTTACTAACTTTAGGACTAACTCAAGCAAAACTGAAAGTAAGAAATGCACATATTTTATTGTTTTATTACTAAACAATAACTAGAAGTTATGGGTTTACAGGTAAAAAGTAAAGTTATGTTCCCCTTTCAGACCTTGTGAGTTTACAGGTGCTTATTTAAAAAAAAATATTAATGGATGAAAATTAAAAATAAATATTTATCAGTTTCACTCTACGCCAAAACTAAAAGCATTTCAAATTACAAAAGTAATAATAACAGACATTGTCTTCAGAAACAGATGTAAATCTTATATTTTACCACATCATGAAATCCTGAATTAATTCAAAAAATTGTGCAATGCTAGAAGAGATTATGTGAAAATATTTTAAGCTGACTGAGAAAGTAAAAAAACCCAACTTTGCACTGAATAGAGACAAACAATATCTTTAAAAAAAAAAAGATTTAACTTACCTTCCTTTGCCTGGGGACTTGGCACTTCACAAAAATTACTAGCTCTACTCTGTGTAACAGATTATCAACGTTGTCAGTACCATGTGAAAACACATTCAGGTTCATCAGAAATGAAATTAATCCCCCATGCTGTATTTTCGTTATTTCTGAAAAATATGTAGATCTAGTTACTAGTAATATAGTCAATATTATATACTAACACAAAATTATCATAATTATGTATGTGTGCAACTTGATGAACTTGTGTTATAAAATGCAAAATGGTAATCCTGCATGCAAGAATGCTCTTAGTTTTGTTTTGTTTCATTTTTGCACATCCTAATCCTTAATTTAATTTAAAATTTAAATTTAATGCTTTAACAGTTTAAATGTCTAGTTGTTACATGACTACTTGACTGTGTCACAGTGTGTGAAGTTGTGTGAATCACTTAAGTTAATGTTGAAATTGAATGTAAATATAAGTATTATATATATAATATATATATAAGTTGTAAGTAGTAATTACTAGTAATAGTAATAGTAGTATTACTAGTAACAATAGATTTATACTATTATATAAATATAAGGTCTACTTAATATCTTATCCTATACTCTTAAGCGAGCAATTCTTGTATATATATATATATATATATATATATATATTTCTTCTATTTCGAAAACGGCTCTAACGATTTTCTTTAAAATTTCAACGTATCTAAATGTTAGTGAGAAAAAAATTCTCAACTCATTGGCCACATCGGGAAAACTCGAGTTTGACCGTTATATCGGTTTGAAAAATGTCTCATTATCGAACAATTTATTTTGGTTTGAAGGTTTTATGATTGACATGGAAAATTTATGAATGAAATTTTTTTCCCACGACGTCAAAGGGAAAAAAACTTGACACCCCCTACGTCACTAGGCTCACAGCAAGAAATGAAAAAAAAAAAAGTACACCTCCTACGTCACTGGCTTACAGCCTTTCACTAAAGCATTTCTTTGCAACAAGTTTTATCGCGTTTGAATGAATGAATAGACAACTTTTGCGCACCGTAGTTGAAGGTTTAAAACAGTGAACATCAATCAAGCACGTGGTTATCTGAAGACACTCAAGTGTTTCCAAGTGTTTCTACAAATTAATCGCTTGATCCCTTTATTATAAGGCACGTTAAAATAAGAATTTGATTAATTGTATATTTTTAATTAGCTATAATGTAGGCCGAAAAGAAAGATATGGACGCCGAATCTGGAATCTGGATGTCTGCCTGGTCGAGCGGTTTGCACGCTGGACTGTCGTTTGGATTTATCGATGGTCCCGGGTTCAAACCCTGCCCGCTCCCATCCCCCGTCGTCCTGCGGGAGGTTTGGACTAGGAAGTAACTATCTTCAACTCTGAAGGAACATCCGAAACATGTAGGCCTAAAAGAACAAACAAACAATCTACGTCTAGATCTAGGTCTTGATTCTAGACTTACAACTAGATTCTCAGTTCTCCGTCGAAAAAACCGCCATGTTGCTCGCCGTTATTCTTCCCTAATAGCAGGAGGTTTGCGGCGTTGAAGAGATCTAATAATAATCTAATAGGTTTTCTGTTGTAATTTCTAGAAGAAAACAAATAGATCTAGACGTCTACGTCTGAGCTATAGGATTTCAGCCAGATTTCAATCGCTTTTTTTCCTAGACTAGATCTAGATGTAACAGCATTGCCAATTCCACTCTAAATTTATAGAAGACAAATATTATTATAATTTTGTTCGATCTAAATCTTTGTTTTTTTTTTAGAAGGTCTTTTATATAGATTCAGTTAGACAAACATTATTTATATAAACATAATAATTTTATTATTATTATTATTATTGACGTGAAGTTAATATTTTATTGACATAACGTTATTATTCGTAATTTTAATGTTCAGTAGTATAATATAGTATACCAATTGTATTGTTTTAAAATAAAAAAAAAACAATTTAAACTATTGCTACTAGGAAGATGCCGCGGCCAAGAAAACGCCAGTTATTCAACTTCAACCAAGATTCAAGAGAAGGAAACGATGACGCTGATCTAGCTAAAGTCCCTCGCCTTTCTTTGATTTTAAATGAACTGGATTCAACTTTAATAAATTGCCTGTCTTCAGTCACTCACCAGCCTTCAACTTCGATAAATTGCCCGTCCTCAGTCACTCACCATTCTTCAACTTCGATAAATTGCCAGTCTTCAGTCACTCACCAGCCTTCAACCTCGATAAATTGCCTGTCTCCAGTGACTCATCAGTCTTCAAATACGATAAATCCCAGAGCATCTTCAGCTATAGCAAATGCAATCATTAGTAATATCTTTAAGCTAGAAAATTCTGAGGAGCGTTTAAGGAAACTTGAGGATCTGCGACTTCGAGCTTCACATCGACTCGAAAAGGAAACCAACACACAATATTCTAAGCGGTCAACGAGTTTGCGTACGCTGCAGCCACTTTTGATTTAACTATAAACCTCAGTAAAAAACTTGGGGTTAGGGTGTGGTGACGAAAGGCCTAAAAGATATCTGAATGGAGGGATGTGTAAAAGCAGGCCATATCCTTCCATGGGCTGTAGCACCAGTAGCACCACTGGGATAGATGGATGGCAAAAGCCGGTATGAACTTCTTATAGTCTTACAGTCTGGCTGAGCAGGGCACATATCCCGTAAAATAATCTGAAGAGTTTCTTTAGTGTTCTGTTTGTTCTATATGTAATTGTACATGGCGATTAAATATCAAGTCTCTTAAGTCCTCCTACAGTCTAGACAGCGTAAAACTATCGTAGGCCTACTATTATTGGCTTGTAAGAAAGTCTTTGAAGTTTTCCCCAATAACGTAGAAATTTGCGTCACTCGATGTTTCGTACTAAAGCCATAATTGAATATACTAATTCCAAAATTAAATGTCTGAACGTACCAATTTACATATAGAACAAACAGAATACTAAAGAAATTTTTCGAATTAGTAGTCTTTATCCAATCGTTCATTTTCGTAATTATAAAAAAAAATCCAAAAATGACTTCGGGTATATAAAATTATTTAACCGAGCAAGGCTCGGCCACCTGATATTAGTTACAATACAACTAACAAAAAAACATGATGTTACATTTTTTTTCTGAAGTTACTTTTTTCAGACACTGAGTCACAGTGAGTCGACTGAGACAGACTTCACTTTGGCTTACAAATACATTTACAATTTAATTTTACATAATTACTCATTACTTACAATAGTTAGACTACAACTTTTGATCTTACGTACATTTACATAACATTCATTATTTATTTATTAACATTACTTTAATACTTACCAGTTTTTAGTTTATTATTTATTAGATCTATAACTAAGTTTAAAGACCAACTGAAGAGGTTTTTTTCGAAATTGAGATAGCGATTGATTTAGATAGTATATAGCATCAAAGTTAGTTCCTAAAAATTTGAGATTTTAGAAAAGCGTATTTATATTAGAAAAAGTACTTTGAAAGTGTAAAAAATAACGAGATTTGAAAATCAGCTTCAATGGCCGAAACCTTAAGTGACCCGGAAGTGACGTATTGCGTTGGACTGAGAAAATGTAAATAAATAACAATGGACATGGCTTGATTCGTTCTATGTATAAATGTAGCAGATATAGATCTACTTATCTCATTGTAGCTGTCAAACAATTTTAAATGATACTTATGATGGGATGCACCAAAATACCCTGAATTGAACTCTTCTACTTTTTCAAAATACATAGATATAGAGACTATTACTATAGTCTATATAGATAGAAGATTTATTATGAATATCATGAATATGATTATGTCATTATGATTATGATATTGAATGATAGTGGTATAACTATAACTAGTCTTATTATGACTTATAACAATAAGTCAGGTGTATTATAATTATTATTATACCAAAACTAAATATCTAGAATCTAGATCTATCTTTATTCTAACTCTAATTAAGTTTAATTCATGTTAGGCCTTCTTAACACTTTTATTAATATTAGTCACTCACTAGATCTAGTTAATTCTAGTTTATTATATTTATATTACTTGACTTGTAGTAATACTAGATGATAGATCTAGTAGATCTAAATCTAGCTTATTTATAAACTAGTAGATTTTAATTTAAGTAGATCTAGTCAGAGTTATACTAGCCTAGCCTAGTATGACTATGTGAGTATGTCTATGTTAAGACAGTTAAGTCTAAGCCCAGTTGCCAACATATTTTGTACATACATAGTATGTCTATGTTAAGACAGTTAAAGTTAAGTCTAAGCCCAGTGACCAACATATTTTTATGTTTGAATTTATATAGAATATAGATATAGTGTAATAATAGTAAGATTTAGACCTAGTAAGTAGTCTAGTGTCCTAGCATAAAGTATGATAAAGATTATTCATAATTATAATATAAAATATAATCTATTAGTCAATATTTAAATATGTAAGTCCTAAAGCCTAAGTTAAATCTATAATTCTATATAGAATATATTTATATAATAGATCTAATATAGCCCTTACTGCCTTACTATACTTATTAATTAGGCTAGACTTTAGATTTTAGATCTTAAAAAAAAAAAAAAAAGTCATCATTTATATTGGTAATATTAAGATGTTAATGTTATATCAGAATAACATATAATGTATATAACCACTAGTTCTATATATATATATATATATATATATATATATATATATATATATCATTATATGTATACATAAAGTAGTAAAGTGCCCCCTTCAGACCTTGCGATCTATGGGGCAGATGATTTAAGGTCATCTGTTTCTTTGGCCAACGGTTAACGAGCAGGGTGTTATGTGGTCAGCACAACAACCAACCGCCTTTACTTTCCCCAACTAAAGTCAGGTACCCATTAGAGTTGGGTAGACTCAGGGGCACCCTAAAAATCCCAAAATTCAAAATCCCAGTCTTCATCGGGATTCGAACCAAGGACCTCAGGTTCGGAAGCCAAGCGCTTAACCATTCGACCACCGCGCCCCCAATATGTTTACATAATTAAGTATCAATGTTAATAAATACATTTTTAAAAATCTATTTTACAGAAAACATATATATGACATTGGGCAAGTGGCGAACAGACAAGTTTACTAGATGGATCTTTCATCATTTGGAAGAACAAGAAGAGTTTATATTCCCTGTTTCTATTGTGAAACAAATCACAGAAACATTCTACAATTTTATTTCATATAATAAATTCCAATAAATGTAAATATAAAAAATCACATTTTAATAGAGTTCTTCATTATACACACATTATTTTACTATGTTTCTTTTCACTTGCTAGGTTTAAACAAAGTTTTGAATCAGGATTGAATATTATTATGTCATAGCACAAAATTCCAGCAGCATTTTAGTAATGGCTGCGGTCAGTGTTTGAACCTGAGACCACAGAGAAGACAGTTCCGAGCGCAAACCACACAACTTTCTATATTTTGAAACTTATTCAAATTTTGATAATCTCTATGTTATTGCAGATTTGAAGGACCATTGCAATGATGACTTAAATTGATCTGTAAAGGGGTTGTATTTAAAATAAATAAGAGTTGGATCTCATTCTTGAAACAATGCTATTTATTAGAAATTGCAACCTGGAATACATATTAGAGGCCAAAAGAAAATCCACTGCCGAGGGTAGATGTCCGAAAGATCATTTAATTTGACCACCAGCGGAAAATGGTTATGTCTTCGCTGAACATGTCAAAATATGTAGTTTGCAGTTAGGGCTGCATAGCCACGGAAAAGACTGCATTCCTTATTAATCTTTTGAGGCCAGCGGCCAGCCTTAATTATTAAACACTTAAAATTATGAATAGCTCTACATTTTTAATAAAATATTTATAAAAAATATAATTATATTAATTGATTAATGGCTATTAACTGGCAATAATTGGGTTACTAAAATTTAATAAAATGAATTCCATAACCACATTAACAGTAGTCTATGCATTACTTAATATTATATTGATACTTTTATTTTCCACTTCCTTGACTTCCCACAGAAAAAATCTCTTTTATTTGTATAAACACAATTTAAAACCTTATTACAGTTACAGATTAACTTGATTCTAATGATTCTATTCCAATCTACAAATAAATGAATCTCACTATGAGATAGATAAACTCTTTAATTTTTACATACTATAGATTTATAGTACTATTTTAAGTATATATAGGCCCTAATATTAGTAATATACTTAAGAAAGAGTGTAACAAAATCCATATTTCGTATAGTTATAATAATATAGAATTGGTAGTAGGTAGATCTAGGACTCTAGCTCTATTGGCTCTATGTCACAGTATGTCTAATGTAATTACTAATTGTTGCTTATATATTTTTAGAAATTTAGATCTAGTAGATCTAAATCAGCTAGACTATTTTTAAGTCTATAGGTTAAGGTTAAAGCTATTTGCTACTCAATTTGCTAGTGACTATATAGTGTTGTACGGGGTTGTGACTCGAGAATAAAACTAAATAAAATCGTGCACTACAATAACTATAATACATTATTGAATGAGCTCAACATTGTAATTAATTTTTTTTTCACCCATATTGATCCTATTTAGGGACGACTAGCCTTACTAGGTAAATAATTTTAAACTTTGTTTTTCTAGATCTAAGCCCAGCACCTCGATCGGATCATTCTAGATCTATAGATAGATCTAATTTCTTATTATCTGGCGGCGTTATCTGCTAATATACTACTAACTACTATTACTAGATAGCAGAGTATAGACTTCATATAGATCTAATCAAATTTAGGTCTAGACTCTAGTAGGCCTACTCTAGTTTATAGATCTACAAATTTTCTACATCATTAAAGATCTGAGAAAAGAAGATCTATTTCTTGATCAAAAGCAGTAGATTTAGAACTAGAATAAGCCTGAAGCAGTAATATAAGTCATAAATTGCGTAACTTAAGACTAAAACGAAACATGTGAACTGAGGCGCGCGGTACTGCGTGGGCTGAAACGCTGTTCGCTTGACTAGATCAAGAAAAGCCGACAAACGGTAGATCTAACATGTAAAGCCATAAATTGCGTGATTTGACCTAATTTCCCTACCCTAACATCCACTTTTTATAAATTGGTGTGTTTTAGTCGCCTTTGTTTTCAGAAACTTGCATTCCTGTAAAAAGGAATAGGGAAACACGCTTAGCCATAAAGTGAATAATGTGACCTAGATTCCCCCAGACTACGTCATCGACCTTGGTTGTCTGGGAGAATCCGATCTCGAATGGCTTCGAGATTGTGAAATTTCATAGTCCCTAAAACGCACACTAAATTGCTTATATCTAAATAATTACAAAGAATATATGTCTAATATTTCGTATGTATGTTTTTTTAAGCATTATGAAACTAAAAAAAAGTATTACACCGGTTTCCGCGTCTGACCCCAAAACCTCTTCAGTTGGTCTTTAAAGTTACAATTACAATGCCTTATTTAGTTTACTAGTTACATATTTATACTAGAGTCTACATTACTTACAAGTTGAAGTTACTCTAGAGTAGAGCCTAGATCTAGACTCTACACTCTAGATTTAGATCTATGTCATAGTTACTGATAGTAGATCTATTCTGTCTAGATAGAGACGAGATATAGACTAACAACTAACATGCTGTTCTTACAGGAAATGGCCTAGATCATGTCTTACGCGCCAACTATAAATAGAACACAGACCTTGTATAATTCAGTCTATAATATGTTTCGCATTTTTTATTTTGTCAAGATTCGTTTCGATGATGATGATGAAAATATTACATAGTTCTAGATCAGTGGTTGCCAAACTTTTTTTGTCTCGTGGACCCCTTGACATGTTTTCTGGTTTTCCGTGGATCCCCTGTTAAGTAATATTGAATTTTGAAAATTCATCAATTTCAAATTACACATTTTGTTTAAGTTTTTTTTTTCTCCATTCTTCTGTCATTTGTCTTTGATAGAATTTCATTCTGATATTCTTTCTGAAAATATTGAAACCTGCCATTTTACCTACCTGGGTGGACCACTGCGGGGGCCAATTTTGAGTTTCGTCACAACTGTCTTTGTAACCGTTGTTTTTTTCTATCATTGGTCTCTATGATGTCGTCTATAACTTGGGTGTTTTTTTCTTACGCGTTTATGATTATTGACCAGGGGTTATCAACCTGTGGGTCGCACCCCCCCCCCTTTGGAGTCGATTGACGATTTGCTAGGGGTCGCCCAAGACCATCAAAAATATGAATTGTTATTGTCTATTCTTCTATTGCTGTATGTGTGTGCGTGGGGGGGTGGCACAGTGGGGGATTATAAAAAGGGGTCGCCGAGTATAAAAGGTTGAGAACCGCTGCTATAGACCCTACTTTCTGCCAACCACCCAGCGTCTCTCGAAAAGTAAAATGTCACAAAACTTTCTGCCATGTTTTTTCCTATAGGCCTACTCTCTCCCCAAAAGTGTAATCTTGAATGCGCATCGTATAGCAGTTTCCTTATCAACTGTCTTTTGACAAGTAATGTCTGCATATGATCAGGTTTGAATAGTTTAGGATCAGTTGGAATCATGCGTTTTGCAGCTCATTAGCAGTTGTGATAATGAATACGGCAGTCAACTTATTTGGGTATCCCCGTAGGCCTACTAATGCACTACGAAAACAAAAGTGGAGGGATTTGGTTACGGGAACTTTCGCAGCAGACGACCAAAGTCAAGGAGTAGATGAGAGATGGTCTGAAAAAGTGCTAAATAACAATAACCACTAAAATGTCCATACATTTATATCACCACGTAAGCCTAGTAGTGTATCAGATACTCGCCTTTGAGAAACTGACAGTGGATGTTTGTAGTTGATATCTGCATTGGTAGCCTAAGTAACGGTACATAATATTGTAACGTCGTGTAATGTACCACAATACTAATAGTTATCTTTCACTTCAACCATTATAGAAAATCACATACCCACTAAATACACATCAAATAAAATAAATAAATGCTGGTTTAATAATAGATTAAAGAAGCTTTGTAAACAGAAGGAAAATCTATATAGAAAATTTAAAGAAACTAAGGCAGAAAGAGTTCATAAAAAGTACATAAAAATTAAGCACCTAACCCAAAAAGTAAGCAGACAGCTGCAGAATGAGTACATAAACAATGTAATATCTAAAGATAACAACAAAAACCTATGGTCATACATTAAGTCTAAGAAAATGGAAACAACCGGCATAGCGCCATTAAAAGGAGAAGACAACTTAACGCATAACGAAAATGAAACTAAAGCTAAAATCCTAAACAAATACTTTGCATCAGCATTCTCAGCCCCAGGAGACAAAGACATATCAATTAATTTAAACCAAGTAGACAATATAGGAGAGATTGAAGTACAGGAAAATGGAGTCCAAAAACTATTAGCCAGCATCAAGCCGAATAAAGCGTCGGGACCTGATGGTATTCCAGCTAGATTACTCAAGGAACTAAGCAAAGAACTAGCACCTGTGTTCAAAATACTTTTTCAGGCATCTCTTAACCAGGGCAGAGTACCAAGGGACTGGAAAGAAGCTAATGTCACACCTCTATTTAAAAAAGGAGAAAAATCTGACCCAGGAAACTACAGACCAGTATCACTTACCAGCATCACATGTAAAATCCTAGAACACATAATATGCAGCAACATCACAAACCACTTAGACAAACATAATGTCCTTACTCCATACCAACATGGCTTTAGGAAACATAGATCATGTGAAACACAGCTAATAGGACTAATTGATGACTTTTCAAAAGGTTTAGATAATAGTGAACAAATAGATGCTATCTTACTAGACTTTTCCAAAGCTTTTGACAAAGTTCACCACATGCATGACTGAATGCATGACGTGTAGGACGTAATCATCTTCTTTTTTGAAGTAACGTCTGTATTATATAAGATAAGATAAGATAAGAACCCGTTATAGTTCATTATGAAATGTTCCTTTGATAAACGTGAGCTGAACATTTATTTAAAGTTAAATGTTATTAATTTACTTTGTGTTGAAGTCATTTATTACTGCTGAGGTGGGGAACCCGGTTTGAGTTTTTGAGTTAAGGCACATCGTTACAATTTAGGCCATGTCGTGCCCGTAATCCCTCAAGGATCACTCTCCCTTTATATATATAACAAGGGCTAAATTCTATACAATCATCCCCTAAACAAGTAAAACCCACCTTGACAGTGATTGGCGCTTGAAAATTAATTTATTAAATATTGTGTTAATGAGTCTGCATTACTCTAATTCTCTGGGGAAGCAGAACATGTGTGTGTGTTGGGGTGGCATCATTGCATTCTAAAGACTTATATTATAAAATACAGACCTTACTTCAGAAAAGATTATTACGTCCTACGCGTTTTCCTATGGCAATCTAGTCATGCATGTTAACCAAGGACTGCCAAGTCACTGAATTTCCTGGCTGGCCCAGGCATCCATTCCATTCTCTAATAGCACTAGAGAACTAAGGAGCATTTGTTCTAATATGTCTTAGTCTTTGGAACGAGCAATGTGCTTTTATATTTGTATCTTTCTGAGTATTTTATTAGATTTTGTTTTTGTATTTGAAGAATAAGGTTCAGTGTTTTATGTATATAATTGCTACTTTACTTTTGAGTCTTCTGTCCTGAAAGCTTTATAAATTTAGTGATCTTAGTAAAGATGTTAGGATCAGTCCATCTGTGCCTTTCCACAACACCGACAATATCATCTTTACTACATCTTTTAGAGTTTGTTTTTTAGAGTAGTAAAAGTGGAGTGAGAATTTTTTTTTGATAAAGAAAAGAATTTCGCTCATTGTTTTTTTTCCACTTGAAGATCTTTTATCACTTGACACTACCATGTGTTGGAATCTTGTGCACCACAATCTGTTTGGACCTTGCTCCATTTGCCATGATTAAATATCTTTCCTGGACAGGGGCGTTTATTCCTTTACGGTGTCCTCTCATGGATTGTCATCTTTTCCCTGGTATTGTTCTCAGCAGAAAGGTCTTTGTTTTGATATTGAAAAAAAGGAAATAGCTCAACATTATTGGGAGATAAGTTGTGAATGTGGAGTTCTTTTCATTATATAATCTTTATTGTTATTTTTATAAAGGATTTTATTCTATTTTGCTTGTTTAAATTCTAAAGGAAACTGTACCTAATGCCACACAGCATATCTTACACCTTCTCAGTGTAAAACATCACATCTGTCGAAAAACTTATAAAAATATTTCTTCTTACCCTGGTCCCTTAGAAATAAATCATACATGTTGTTTCTGGCAAACAACACATACCTCTTGGAGCCAAGATCGCGAGCCAGCCTCGGCGACTTGCTCCCAATGTGTCGTTCACAGGAAAACGCCTAGCACAGGACACACGCTCCTGCTAGCCTACATTGCTCTGTGTGTGTCGAGAATACCCCACAATTCTACCCTATATAGGCGGAGATCTAACCCCACGCTAAAACTAACGCTACTAAATCGTCAGGTGTCTGTCCACCTACGGGTATCAGGTCCCCCCTAGAAGCTATACATCTAAATGTCACGCTATTTCTACCCTTTGTCTCTACTCTGTCAAGTCTGTCTTTGAGCAGTGAAAACACCTACAAAATAATTAACTTTCTCTCACACACACACACACATCTGTGACAACATCTATCCACCAAATTGACATTTACCTAATGCTAATTTATAGCAGTCTCCAGCAGTTAAATACTTGACTTCAATATAAAGACACCATGACACATTGACTTGAACACATTACAGAAACATGATGTAACAAATATATTTGAAAAAGTCATTTTATTTATCACACAAAATATACATAGTTTCATCAACAATGAATGCATCATTCAAAAAACCAAATTAATATCAAACATGTAAGTAACATTAGATGTACACATTGCAATTCACAAATGTGAAAGAAACTACTCCTAAGTCTAGCTTTGTTTTTCTACTACCACTGCATGTCTTTACATCTAGTTCTATAAAAAATATCAACTTGAATGTCACTGCATAGTAAGTAAATAAGCATTTGATTAAAATGAGAAATTGAATACAATTAATGCTTAAATTGATTTGTTGATATCATGGTAAACAACAATGTTAAACAAATTAGACTAGTCAATAAGTACATACAGAAATAAAAAAAAAATGTCATACAAAATGCAAATACAAGCCAGAAGCTGATGACACACAGGGGTCAACCAAATTGTACTCACATGACACTGCTAGGATTTAAACCAATGCTTTTTACTTTCTAGGATTCACAGGCCAGTTAAAGGTATTTCATATCCCCAGAGAGATCTTAATAAAGACTTAAACAGGATACTAGTGAGATGAATCTCCATCTACTTGCCACCTTTTATAAAACCCAAAACAATGTCATAAGAAAGAACATAGACTTCTATTTCATTAACTATGTCTTCTATATAATTTTTTCTTAATAAGTCCTTCAGTTTTTAGCACATTGTTATCGCAGAATGAAACTTATTGCTCAGTTCCACCTTTCATTGTGAAACAATTTTGTGAAGAGAGAAAAGAATGAAGTGATGGCAAGGGGAAGCAATCAGGAACTGAAAAGAATTTAATTTGTTAACTTATTATAGAAGCACTTTCAAAGAGAAATACACACATTTACTTCACATTTGTTCTTTCCCTTGCCCTCGGTAGAGATGTCCATAAAATGTGAAGTGCCAAATAAGGGGAAGAAACCTGATACAAAAATGAGTGTTGGTAATGGTTATCACCTGTCAGATTAAAAAAAAAGAGAAATCTTGTCTGAACCACTAAGACATCTGATGGTTAGGATGTGCTGCTAGTTTAAATGCACTTTTAACATAAAATTACTTTCTTGCTAAAGACTATTTCTGATAAGATTATGCAACCATGAAATGCCTCATGAAAGAAAAAAAAAAGAATGTTAGTTTAGGTTATTCTGAATAAAATACTTTTAGTGCAGTTTAGCTAAGAGGATCTCTAATGCAACACAAAAAGAGAGAAGAGATCCCCAAGCTTTCAATGTCAAGTCAAAGAGCAGTGCTGATTGCTAGTGACCTAGACTTGTTTGCTGTGCCATAGAGTCCAGCGATATTTATTGGTCATTCTTTGGTCATGAAGCAGTTCAACCTGTCAAGTTAACTGAACAGACCATGTGTTTGGTCCATAAAAGATTTTTTTGTTTAAATTAAGGATCAGCTTCAGTTTTAGTTTCTTCTATTTCTGTAAGACTTTTGGACCCCTGTTTAGGGTGAGCTACTGCGGCTTGTTATATCTCTAAAGTTCTGGAGAGCAGCGGCTACTGAATAGTCTTACATTTGTAGTATGAATAGTTAAACTGCAAGGTGTAAATTGGTTGTTAAATGGGAGGCTATGTTCATGGATCAATGTATGTGAATTTGATTTGGAGTATTGTAAAAGTATTTTTTTTTACCAAGATTATTGACTCATTACAACTGGACTGCGCTTCAGCAAGAAGTCTGCAATCAGAGTGATAGTGGTGTCCAGAGAATCTGTGAGTTCATATTGTTTCAACCCTCAATCCTATAAAGAGGTCAAACAAGGGTTGTTGGTGTGGGACTATCTTGTGATTTTTTCATTTGATAGGATCTTTTTAGGGATTATTTCTTGTTGTTCTCCTAGCTCGATAAGGTCCAATGTGTTTGAAACCATCCTTGTTGGTAGGAGCTACTAGACCATATTGAAACATATCTGTTTAGCAGTATAGTCTTGTTTGTACAATTGTCATTGTAATTTCTTGTATTTATATAGTTGTTTGTCTGGGTCTTGTAATTTTAAATTAGTAATTCTCCTGTCCTATTTCTTCTTTTTATCAATTTATTTTATAGCAAACTGTGTTGTTATATATATTGTTTTTATGTTTGTCTCTGTTACATGCACATGTTAGTGTAAATGAGAAATGGTGCTAATGCGTGTTGAAAGGAGAAGAACCAAAATGGAGGACGACATACAAGAATGTGTTTCGGTGTTATTAAAGATTTAAGTATTTCTAAACTATAAATTTGGTGTTTGATGTTGGTGTATTGATAAAGATGTTCCTCTTATAAGAAGACGTAACAGTCTCTTAGCGAGGGAACTCTTTGGACAAATCACATGACACAGTGCCATTATCAGTTCCTCAAGCAACTTCACGAACCCTCATTGACAACCCTGCTAAAAATCTAAAACTGTGTATGGCAAACAGGCATTTTCCCATACAGCTGGAGGAAAGCCACAGTTATAAATGGGGAAAAGATGGGTCTGACCCAGCTAAATATTGACCAATAGCACTAACAAGCTGCATCTGCAAAACCATGGAAAGGATAGGTTGGTCTGGTACCTAGAGAGAAATAAAATAATCTCCAACTACCAGTGCGGATTCCGGTAGGGGCGGACAGCAACTGACCACCTGGTAAGGCTGGAAGCATACATCAGAAATGCTCTACTTAGACGAGAACATCTAATAGCTGTATTTTTCGATATAGAAAAGGCCTATGATATAACCTGGAAACATTGCATAGTACAAGACCTGGAGCTAATGGGGCTTATGGGACACCTCCCCTGCTTTGTGGGGGAATTCCCGAAAGACAGTAAATTTCAGGTTCGAGTGGGTAACTCTGCTCTGACAAATATGAACAGGAAATGGGTGTATCCCAGGGCAGCATTCTCTCAATAACCTTATTTAACATACAAATAAATAAATAAACAGCATTATGAAGTCTCTATCCCCTGGCATAGAGTGCTCTCTGTATGTTAATGATTTTGTCATTTTTACACATGGCAAAAATATGAATACTTTAGAAAGAAAAACGATAATTGTTTGTGATAATGGTTTAAAATTTTTAGACTCCAAAACAGTTTTGTAATGTAAGGGGAATCCATCGACACCCTGAACTATTTTTACACAAAAAGAAGATTCCTGTTGTAAAAACTACAAAATTTTTAGGCCTTTCTCTAGAGTCCAAATTTAATTTTCTTCCCCACATTAAGGAACTTAAGAAGAAATGCCATAAGTCATTAAACATACTTAGAGTACTCAGCCATAGGGACTGGGGGGCTGACAGAGACACCTTGCTGCTGCTATATCGGTGTTTAATTCGATCCAAGTTGGATTATGGATCCATAATATATAGAGCAGCAATGAAGTCTTATCTACAAATACTGGAACCAATACAAAATGCTGCCATGCGTCTCTGTCTCGGCATGTTTCGAACATCATCAATTCCACATCTCCATGTAGAAGCTGGAGAACTCCCCATAGACATAAGAATAAGAATGAAAAAGCTTGCAATGCAGTATATAGTTGTCAGGGTTATGTTATAGGCCTTAGCTCGTTTGCCTGGGCCCCTGACATACAACAGGCACCTTCGTGCTTACAAAACTAAGCAACGAAATGTGAACAATATAAATGTTTAATGAAGTGAATTAATTGATGATGACATACTAATGGATAAATAATCAGGTAATCACAGAATGCATAATACAATTGTTTATAATTAATCTGTTCACACCTTGCCTTCCAAACAAGAACTCTTCAAGCCCACAATCCACCACAACACTCTACTTTCTAGTATTACGTATCAAGTGTAGACTTAAACTCCATACTAACTCCCTGTGGATACATAGATCAAATTAAAAACAACTTAAAGATCTAGTATAGTATAATATGGCAACGAACGACTGGGAGATGCAGTCATGCCTTATATACTCACCCTAAACAGGGGAACACAGAAGAATCTACAACTGCACAAAAGAACCTCCACCACTACTCAAAGACCAAAACAACTCCATAACTCCCAAGCAAGGCGACAAAAAGGAAGTGCGTTCCACAATTGTGCACTTTAATAACCATTGGTGCTAGAACATCAAATCTACGCACCGACAATAGTCAAGCTAAAATCCAACCCCACGAATTCTGCTTTTGACTCTATAATCTATCCTACAGATGCTGAACTATACATTCAAATTCCTTATTCATACAGCCGTTGGGGCTTTGAATGAGAGAATCCATCCAAAATTTAACTCCACCCATTGACCAAATTTCTAAAATAGAAACCCCACAAAATCCTCCTTAGCTAACTAATAAACTCAAATTAAATTTATCCCTCCTTAATTTTAAAAAAGAAAACACAGACCCAACCCTATTACAAGTCCACTTTAAAGAACTACAGGAGAGCTACGGAGAATGTGGCACCATTTACACTGACGGATCCAAAATGGATGGAAAGGTCGCGTGAGCCTGCTCCTTTCGGAACAAAACAATCTCCAGTAGACAAAAAAGAAAATACAGACCCAAGCATATTACAAGTCCACTTTAGAGAACTACAGGAGAGCTACGGAGAATGTGGCACCAACATCTGGTCATTAAGGAGCTTGATTGACCCGGCAGTCACAAAGCAGTGCGATCCTAAACGGCTACTACAAACTGCCAGAGAAACCATCGCTTCGTACCCGGCAGATGAATCTAACAACATATGTAACAGTATAACTTTGTAGAGGAATCTAACAACATATGTAACAGTATAATTTGTAGAGGAATCTAACAACATATGTACAGTATAACTTTGTAGAGGAATCTAACAACATATTGTTAAGTAAAATGCTTAATTTTTCTGCCCATATGTTGGTTTGCCGATGGTACTTTCAAAGTCATCCTGTGTTTATGTTACTAACTTAACACATATTCACTACATACCAATTAGTGTGATTCCACCAGTGCTGTACTGCTTCAAGACAAAACAAGTGTAACTTATAATTGTTGGAAGCAGTTAAAGAACTTTTACCTAATGCAACTCCAGTAATAATTGTGATAGACTTGTGAGAAAGCTTTTCAAGAGAGGCTTCAAGACATGTAAAGTAACAGGAGGCTGTTACATTTATATTTATGTTTATGTATGTTGTGTGTGTGGAATGGAAGTTGTTCAAGCAAATGTGGTTGAACTATTGCACTATAGAGAGAATAAATGATCTAGATGAAGAGTATGCCTAAGCACTGTTCTTACACACCATCGGTACAGAGGCCTAGTTGTATAGGTTGTTGACCTATGTAACTGGTCTTGTATAGGGCTCTCAGGTCTCTGAGCCGTGCCTTCATCTGTGCTGGGTTCATTCACAGATGCAGGATTATCAGGCTCAGTCATGCCTTATTATAATTTCAGAGACGAAATGTCAGTTCAAGAAGGGCTTATATTCAAAGGTGAAAGAGTAGTAGTGCCCAGTTCGCTACAACTAGAAATGAAAAGAGAAGTTCATTTTACACACTCAGGCATTGAAGGATGTCTGAAAAGAGCTCGTCAAGCTGTATCACATAAAGTCAATAAAATGGGCATAAGAAGTTACAAGTATGTGATAAGTTGCATATAATGGTTAAATGTCTTTCGGTTTTGGCCTATGTTTGCGAAGACCATATTATTGTTTCCAGAGAACACTGTGCTCCACAGACTCATCGATTCAAAATTATAGTTTGCTGAATTTTTCAGTACATGGACCAAAGGTTTGGAACTCACTCCCTATTGATCTCAGACAGACAACATGCTTCACTACATTCAAGAAGAACATTAAGACCTATTTGTTCAAAACTTTTTGATATTAGTTTCTCAATTTAAGTTGTCCTGATTATGTTTGTAATTTTAACACCAGTACCTTGAGCATACAACATGCTTGTTAACAGTGCTCTATAAATTAAATTGGTATTATTCTTATGCAACAAAAGGATATATGGTATTGTGCAAACAATCCCCCAATCTCTATTCTATGTCAACATCTGAAAATGAGGACATTCCTTGATGGTCTACGTAATGGAGAATCAGCTACACAAGTAAAACAGTTCTACAGCAAGTGCTGTCACTGAGCAATGTCCAAAGAAGAACAGAATATGCAACACTGGCCAAGAGAATAACAAACATTGTACAGCAATACAAATCAATGGATCATTTATTTTTACCTACTGATCATTAGCCTACCTATCTTACTGATTTACATTGATAAACAATTTTTAAATGAGATCTTTTGTATCTAAACAAGTTGGATATTTACATTTTTTAATGACATTAACATTAATTATTATTAAATGTGTCAGACTTTTTTTGTCATACAAATATAAATAAATATTCATTTACAATTTTAATTTGCGGCTTCACAAGACGTTATGCAATGTCAACCACACTGGATCTAGTGGGCATGGAGCAGCGGGCAGCTCTTATCATGTTTTCACGATCCATTGAGACATTTAGGCTGCGCTACAGAACCATTGTGTCCGATGGTGATAGTAACAACATCAAAGTAATCCACAAGTCCAATCCATACATGGGTCTAAATGTGGAAGGCGCGAGTGCATCAATCACGTTGGCAAGCGTTTAGGTACAGCACTACGAAATGTGTGACAGTGCAAAAAAAAAACAGAAAGTAACTCTTGGAGGCAATGGCAGAGGTAAGCTTACTCAAACTAAAATTACAGTCCTACAAAAATATTTCACCAAGGCTCCGCGCTCATTCATTACTGTTCCTAAAATGCGTAAGGCAGTTTGGGCTACATACTATCATTGCACCTCCTCAGATGAGTCATGGAACCATAGCTGCTGCCCTGAAGGATCACTGTCCTGGTGCTTTTTCAAATGAGCTGAAGCACTTGGTGTACCAGCTGCTTCCCATCAAGAGATGATATCCACATATCTCTCTCCATTGGTAGCTGAACACATCAAGCCAGTTTATGAGAGACTAACCGAGGATGATCTGCTCAGAAGGTGCACAGAAGGGCAAACTCAAAATGCCAAAGAGTCTGCGCATGCTCTTATTTGGAGTCGTTGCCCAAAACACCTTTTTATTGGTAAACAACGTGTTGAGGTGTCAGTTTCTGTTGGGATTGGGGAGTTCAACATGGGATCGTTAGGGTCTAAATATTTTTTGGATTTCTTAAAATTGGATGTGGGTATTCATACTGAAAAATTGGGATCAAAGCGGGACACAATGCGAATATCTAAGGCACAGCGAGCCTTAGATAATAATGAGAATCTTCAAAGATAGCTGAGGAAGAATGCGATAGACAAGAAAAGAAGAAGGATTGAGTTAGTTGAAGGAGGTGCACAGTATATACCTGGAGGTGCTGACTTGTAGTCTTAGAATTTGAATTGTAAATAACTGCAAGTTGCATTTATTTGTATTTGCCTGAACCACATTTGTATATATGAGTATACATATTCATTTATGTATATATATGTTTGTATTTATATATTTTATTTTATGATTGATAATGATTTTTCTTTTGGAAAGTTTTTCTGTCTATAAAGGCATTTATATTTGCTGAACCATATTTGTGTATGTACATATTTGTGTATGTACATATTTGTGTATGT
>JADKLZ010000166.1:2264141-2278709 GCA_021533235.1 Biomphalaria straminea | reverse complement strand
TGATCGCTCCTACCGCTCCCCCCCTGGATCCGACAGTGCTTGCACCCCCCTGCAAAAAATCCTGCGGGCGCCCATGCACAGATTATAATAATTATATTATAGATCTACATTTGTTACACTTACATTAAGCTCTCTCATCTTCTAATTCTACTATTAAATTTAAAGGGTCTATTGCTATTAGTATTGAGATCTAAAATCTAAATAAGTCTGTTTCTAGTCCTACTGGATTCTAGATCTAAAAGTAATTTAGACTTAGCCTAAATATTTTAGTAAAAGATCTAGATCTATATGCTAATATTAATATGGAGTATGGAGATCTTAATAATGTGTTTTTAAATTCCTTTTCTTAGAAACCAGTAGATCTAATAATATAAGTAAATACTAAATAACCAGTTAGATCAGTTAGATCAACGACCATCTACGACCTACGGCTACGTAGATCTAGATTAGTAGATCTACTAGAATCTAGATTAGATTTATTTTTAATCATTTAGATGATAGTAGCCTAAGTAGGTCTGGATCCATTGTCAAGAAAGGAAAGGGATTTTAATGAACATTTAGCTTAAGATTCTAAGAATGGATCTAGACTACATCTATATATGAATATATACTACATAAATCTACATCTAGAGTCTAGATCTATTCTTTTTCACATTAATATATAGCAATAGATTAGTTGAGATATCATGTTTGAATTTTGTTCTTTTTATCTCCTAGATGGCCAAAGTTCAAAATGCAATAAGCTTCATAAGGCATGATAAGGCGTGTTATAGCGGAGCCCGTTTTTGTCCTCTTAACTGATGATGATGCATTTGGCCGTCCCCTGATGCAGCATGATGAAACATTAATAGCTTTACGCATTGTGGATCAAGTCAATATAGACCAGCTAAATGAAGCAATAAGCATAGTTGCCAATGCCACTCTGACAGTAATTCTTCGCCAATATGAACGCTACATTGATGGTGATTTGGCATCCATAACCAATGAATCAATGCTAGCGGCTTCAAGTGCCCCTGCACAAAATATCTGGGCGGAAAGAACACTTGGTCTTTTCGATGCAATGGCTAGAAGAGCTCCCAATGCTGAAATAACTTATTTGGATGGAAAAGCCAAGGCTAAAGTAAACCACTCCTTAAACTGGCTTTACAGCAAAAGTATTACAGAGCAAGACAACATTGTAAAATTTAGTATTGCTAGGGCGAATACATTGAGAAGTTTGGCTAAAACCAGAAGACTGAGAGCAGAAGAAATAATTACATTGAGGCTTCAGGAAAATGGACAGAGGAGGGACATGGCTGACAGAAATAAATTGGGAAAGGAAATAAAAATATTGATAGAGACAAGTGTTCCTGAGTTAGTGGTGACTAATCCCATTTTTTCTGCACTGTCTGAGGACACGAAGAGGAAAGTCTGTCTTCTTCTAAATACTTCTCCATTAGTGGATGGAACTCTTCTTGAACATATCTGGCATGAAATGGGTAAAGATGTACTCTACATGGGTAGAATCTTATCCTTTTCTGTCAAAAAGGAAGGTACTTTAAAAGTCGCATACTGGAAGTATGATGAAGAAGATGATGCAGAAGACTCAAATGTCACATTAACAAATTTATTAACAGATTTAGTTTTAGGGGATTTAACTTTTTTGTAACATAATAATTACAGTACAAGATGATCCAGCATTGTATTAGTTTTCTTTTTCTAAATTTGGTTGTGTACATATTTCTTCTGCTAAAATTGACACTCTCTCAATTCAGGTGGTGTACAAATTAATAAATTACAATAAGATGATTTAGCTGTTGCAATTTAGCTTTTCTAAAACTAATAATTTTGATGTTAAGAATTTTCGTGTAATTGTTCTATATTATCAGTGTAGTTTAATGTAACTCATACAATCAAGTAAATTTTTTTTTTTTTTTGCCATTTCGCAATCTTGACTACATTTTGACTATCTCTGTAAATTTAATATACATTTTTAAACATATAAATATAATATAGAGTATCTCCTTACACCTCTTTATATAATTTATTATATGTATTGATCAACTGTCAAGTTTAGTCTTTGGTAAAGTCCTTTTTTTAAATTTTTATTGTTGTCGCACTTTCACATATATGATATATTTATATAAATATTTTTAAAGCAATATATAACTAATTAAATCATAAATCTTACATGTGTATTTGTGGTTTATTCCTTATAATTTTAATGGTTAAAATTTGACTTATTTGTCATGATTGGATCAAAAGAAATTCAACATCGTCATTGAAATGTAACACGGCTATAAAAAAATAACTTGTACATCAACAAACTTAGTAATTTTTTTTTATTTCAAACACAAGTTGACATGCTATACTAAGCTTAAATTATAATAGATATAATGAAGTATAAGTGTTCCAAATTTGAAGCTTAAATCATGTATGGTTATAAAGTTATGAGGTTTTAAAGAAAGAAAATTAAATTTTTGATCACAGTTTTTCAGACATTTTCTATAGTTCAGTTTTTGACACATAAAACCTCATAACTTCACTTGTATTTAACCTAGAAGGATAAACTTGGTGTCTTTTTAATCAGCACAACAAGCTTTGTTTAACTAGTGTGTTTTTAATGTTATATATTCATTTTTAATTTTTTTCTAAAGTACCTAATTCTAGCTCAACCATATCTTCGTAAATTTGGACACACCGGGTCCGGGAGGAGATGAAATGTAAACAATAAACACAGACCTATATATTTTATTTTGCAGTCAGTATTTTCATTTCGCATTATTAATTGTCACGGATGAATGTGCGTATGAATGTATAATCTATTTTTACCTATGCGCGAATGACCGGAAGTGTGTTAGTTGTTAGTGAGAGTCCAGCTTGTTGTGAGATACAGTGAAGTTGATTAAAGTTTCTATGTGTTAGTTTGATCTAGTGTTTTTGTTATTTCTAAAGTCACAGCGGAACCGGGAACACCTAGACATAATATAAGGTACTTTCAAACATGTGAAAAAATATTGTTCAGCGTGCAGAACATGTGCCAGTACAAAGCCGAGAGATCGCTATACAACAGCGCCATTACAGGTCACAGATCTGCAAGACAGACCATTTCAGAAAGTAGCAGTAGACATTGTGGATCCTGGAAACCCTATGTCTAGATACAGATACATCATGTGACCTATGTATACGTTGGCCAGAGGCCGTGCCATCAAAGACTTTGCGTCTTTAACAGTGTAGACTTTTCTTGCATGATGATAGACTTGTGTCTACAACTAAGACTGTGTGTCTTATCTTCTAAGACTGTGTGTCTTATCTTCTAAGACTGTGTGTCTTCATCAACTAAGACTGTGTGTCTTATCTTCTAAGACTGTGTGTCTTATCTTCTAAGACTGTGTGTCTTATCAACTAAGACTGTGTGTCTTCATCAACTAAGAATCTTCTATTAAGACGGTGTGTCTTAAAAATAGACTGTGTGCCTATTAAAGTGAAGTCTGTGTGACTATGTTCAAGTCTGTTTGACTACGTAAACGCCTGTGTGGCATATTTAGAGCCTTTGTGGCCTATCGAAGAACATTTTTGTTGTAATGTGTTTTGATGTTTTATATTTGTTATATATGTTTTATAATCATGTCATTTAGATATCTTTGTAAAAATTGATTATAATTTTAGGAGGGGCGAGATGTCACGGATGAATGTGCGTATGAATGTATAATCTATTTTTACCTATGCGCGAATGACCGGAAGTGTGTTAGTTGTTAGTGAGAGTCCAGCTTGTTGTGAGATACAGTGAAGTTGATTAAAGTTTCTATGTGTTAGTTTGATCTAGTGTTTTTGTTATTTCTAAAGTCACAGCGGAACCGGGGACACCTAGACATAATATAAGGTACTTTCAAACGAGTAATAAATAAGTAAAAGATAAAGAAAGCTGTGATAATAATAATAGTAATGTGATAATAATGAAAAAACTGAGATTTTTTTTTTTGTTTTGTTTTTTTGCTCGGAATTGAGACTTGGCGGAACGACGGGACATGTGAGCTTTTTTAATGATTTTGCGGGACGGTTCCGCATAATGCGGGACGGTAGGCATGTCTGTGAGCTCAATGCTGTCCTAAAAAATCTCAAGTCAAGAAAATCCCCTGGACCCGATAAAATAACAAAATGATCCGGGGACTAGGACCACAGGCCTAAAACTGCATACTTAACTTTATCAACAATACATGGAAAACTGGACACATACCACAGGAATGGAGAACTGCAAACATTATATCCATTTTAAAGAAAAATAAACCACCCGGAGAGCCAAAAAGTTACAGACCAATATCTCTAACATCCAACATTGGCAAAGTGGCAGAAAAAATGATCAATGACTGACTTTATTGGTGACTAGAAAGTACTTGCTCACTCAACAACGCACAAGCTGACATCAGGAAAGCAAGTAGAACAGAAGACCACCTCTTTCGTTTTATCCAGGACACAGTAGAAGGATTTCACGAAAACATCATATGTACATTAGAACAAACTGGACACTACTGACCTGATCTAACTTAGGACAGAACTTACCATAGCACTACCTAAGAAAAGCAAAACCCTATGACATATGAAGAACAAGTTAGGGAAGAAATAGCAGATTTAATAAAAATCAGAAAAATCATGGTGATAGTTAAGAAAAAAAACATAATGTGTCAGGGTATGTTGTGACTACTGGCAGTTCAACAGGTGCACAGTATTGGATGCACAAACACTAGCTAATTCAGACAACATCCTTATTAATCTCAGTCAAGCTGTAATATTTACAATGGACCTGACGAGAGGTTTTGAGGCATCCGGATGGAGGAAGCTTCCCATTAACTGGTCTAGAGATACTGTATATCAGGCCTTTTGAACTTGTAAATAGTAAGGAAACTTTCTACTTACAATGTGTTATCCTATGTAGAAGATATATATATATGTATATATATATATAAATACAACTACATGAATACATTGGAAAACAGAAGAAGTAATGATGAGATTGAGAGAACGTAATAGGACTAGATTAACAAGGGGGAAAAACTCTTGGGCTACAACATTACATACAACGACATTACACCTTCAAGAGGAAACATTGCTAAGAAGATCAATATAAAAGAACCTAAGACAAGAAGGGTCATCAAATCATTGTTAGACCTATAAAACGTTAATAGGTGGTTAGTTCACAAGTATGCAGAAATTGTTCAACCACTAGTAGAATTAACAAATAAGAAACTTAAGGGAAACAATTTAGTTTGAAATTAATAATATTGTAATGCCTTAAGGTTAAATTCAAGGAGAAGTTTCTAATAATAAAATTTACTAATTTCTTGTATCATGTTACATCTTATTATGAGATGAGAATCTTTAGCAGTACACCAACACTGTCAGGGGCAGGTATGGTGAGAATGATTGTGTTACTTCTTTGTACCATTTAAGTATGAAAGAGTTATATCCTTTGTTTATGTCCCCCCCCCCAGGCATGAATGTGAACAGTACACATGTGAATGTTTGAACGGGAGTTTCCCTTGGTTGATAGAGTGAACTTGGTAGTCAGTTGTATTATCTTCCTGGACTGGTGTGTTAAATATTCGTGGCGTTATTGTGTTCTAGTATATATTATTATATTAATAAAGTATTTATATTTGGATTCATTCAACTGGAGTTGGAATATATATATATTACGTGTTTTTGTGTAACAAGTATTTGTACAGCAAGTATAAATTAATTAGAAATGAATAATCAGCATACCCCTAGTGAGCCACAAGACAAGAGTCCCCTGACATCTGGGGACTTCGTCCGGGCCAGGTACCGTATCTATAGTACCTGTCATCAATCATTCGTCACTTAAGTAATAGTACAACTAATACAACTGACAATTGTCATAGCTACTTAAACGTAGGAACTGTCATCTGTCATTCGTCATTTAAATAAAAGTACAATTGATTTCCTTTTTCTCTTTCATCGCCCTCTTGTCGGCCAGCTAAACTACATTTAATTTAAGCGAAAGTTGTAATATCCAGTATCTGACGCCACAGGAAAAAGTACCGTATCTACGCAAGTTATGTCCCGTTAATACTTTCCACTCAAGCCTAACTCTACAAGTTCTACACGAGTCACATCCCTTGTCAATATTCTCCATTCTATTGAAGTGAAAAGTTGTAAATATCAAATATCTGACGTCACAGGAAAAAGTAAACATTGTTCTATTTCCTACACAAGTTACGTCCCATTAATGCTTTTCCTCAAGCCTAACTGTACCAGTTCAATAAGCGTCACATCCTGTGTTGACATTCTCTCAATCCAAGCCTAATAGACATTTGTTCGTGAAACATTCAAGGCTACCTTACAGGAACGCCAACAAAAATATTATCTGTTTAAGGAAAGGAAAGAGTCACTGGACATTTCTATTTAACTCCTTTGTATTAGTTACTGTAAATAGTACATTATTTAACAGACACAAGTTACGTAGCGAGATAACAATACTCCACAAGTGTGTGGGTAAAAAAATTCTACCAGTTCTACACGAGTTATATCCCGTGTCGACATTTTCTCAACTCAAGCCTAATAGACATTTGGTTGTGAAAGGCTCAAGGCTACCTTCAAGGATTGCAAACGGAAATATTACCTTTTTTTTATGGAAAGGAAAAAAGTCACTGGACATTTATAGTTAAATTCCTTGTATTAGTTATTGTTATATTTAAATCCCTTTTATAAGTTGATGTTCCTTATTGTTAAATAGTACATTATTTTTCATATTGGTAACATTTGACAAGTTGAATAACTTTTGTTTTTCTCTTTATTTTTTTTATCTCCTGGGCATACCGAGGTGCGGGCTAACACCAAGGCTAAACAGTGACAGCTTTGACCCGTTCGAGGATACAACTTAACGAGCTAGCCAGAATTTTGTATCACATTATTTTATTTTTTTTGTTCTCTCTTCTCCTTTTACCTACGATACATTAGGTGTTCACATTTTAAATTGTTTTTTTTTACTACTATTTGTTGTGTTGCATATAAAATAATGTTGATTTCTATATTCCTTTTCAACATGTGTGTGTAAAATGTCCTAACAGAGAGGCTCAAAGTGAACTGGACACTCCAGAAGATTCTTTCTAGTAGATTCTCAATGTAACTGGAGTTGGAATATATATATATTACATGTTCTTGTGTAACAAGTATTTGTACAAGTATAAATTAATTAGAAATGAATAATCAGCATACCCCTAGTGAGTCACAAGACAAGAGTCAAGAGTTATATATATATATTATATATAAAGTGAACCCTAACAAACACCAAAACGACAAAATTGTAGTTAATAAATAAATTATCTTAATTAACACAGTGAACACTAATCTAATATATAAAAGGAAAACAAAGGCGTATGTATGTATGTATGTATGTATGTATGTCCCCGTATAGAAATCAAAACCATTTCACCGATCTTGACAAAACTTGACAGAAATGTTCCTTGGGTACTAACTTAGACCTGTATGTATGAATTGTAGTCTAAAACAAACTTAAAACCCTAAAAAAAATAAAGTTGCCTAACTCTATTAAACTATTGTATCTATAAATGTAGGTCACCATTTCTTCTTGATATGACCGCATCGACACTCTTTTCCATAGCGAGCTAGCGTAGTGATACAAATGAAGTTGACGTCAGAGGTCATAATACCGCGCATTATACAATAAAGGCATATTATTGAACTAATAAACTACGTACACAATACACTTTACTTTTCCATATGTGTTTTTTAAGCATTTATGCCCACAGCTACCGATTCGGTTTTATTTTAAGTCTTTATTTTCAATTTATTTTTTTCTTTCAGGTTTACTTATGCGCATTTAGACCTTAACACCGTCAAAGTGGGCATGTAGCTAGATCTAGATCTAGGTCAAAGTGTTTAGAGAGGCCGCGTAGTGATACGAATGAAGTTAACGTCAGGGGTCATAATATCGCCCATTATAAAAGGATATTATTGAACTAATAAACTACTTACATAATGCAATTTACTTTCCAATGTGTTTTGTTTAAGCATTTAAGCTTACCGTTACCAATTTGGTTTAATTTCAAATCTTTATTTTCAATTTACTTTTTTATTTAAAATTTACTTATGCGCATTTAGACCTGATGACGACGTACGAAATGAATGAATGATGATGAAATGAATGAAATACGGCTAATGTGTCTACATCAACACGGTAAGTGTATCTAGGTCGACACAAGTTCACACTCACAGTATTTATAGTCTTTTACTATAATAACTACTGTGGCATTCAAATTGTTTAGATTTTAGATCTAGAGCTACATACAATTAAACAAACAATGTTATATTAACAATTACATCCACGTCTTCGATTTGATTATAAAATATATTTTATTGCTTTTTGTCGCTTACAGAATTCACCAAGGCAACGCGTATTGAGGTCATGAACTTTCGGCTGTAAATAAAATTAAAAAACAGATGTTAGCTTTTGACTAATAAATTGAATAAACTCTATTTTGCGTTATTTTTATATTTAGATCATTGACAGTTCAATATTTTACTCTCTTAAATATACGTTTGACTATACTTTTAAATAAGAATACACATTTGAAAAATATATATCAAACCTACTCTCATTTCTTTGGTCCAATATCTAGGCTGGAACTCTTATATTCTAAAGATACTTTTCAGTTTCAGACGTGAGTTTATTCAATAATTTATGAAACGTAAACAAGACAGCGAGATCTATACTAGATTATATCTTTAATAATTATAGACTATTATACAGAAAACATTTAAACTTCTATTGGTAGGTACTGTAATCTATTATATTTAGCTTACATAATTGAAGCAAAACAAAAGTAGATCTAGGTCTAGAATATAGATCTAGATAGGTCTAGATCTGTACACAAACATTCTCCGCTGAGCGCACTAGCCTTCACTAGGCCTCATTAAACTTAAAGCATCTATCTAGATCTATATTTTTTAATCCACAAAAGACACGGGCCACCATATGATTCATTGAATGTATCAGCTAATGTGTTATCTGTTATGCTATTATTGCTAAATTGTGTACATTTCTGTCTGAAAAATCGGTCTTATCATTGTTTTATTGTTATATGAAAAATGTAATTTTTACGAATGTTGTGTCTTTCTATTTGGTACAAAAGTAAAAGGGTATTAAGAAAACTGTTTGTGTTTACAAGCTTTGCAATAAAACGTCGCATATTTAACTTTTTTTTTTTTTTTTTTTTTTAGGTTCATTATGCCACCGAAAAAAAGATGTATTGGGAAAACAACATCTGTGGCTAAAAAAAAAGGCTCTACAACGCAACTCTGAAAATGAAAATAGAAGAGAGCTAAGACTTCGACATAATAGGGAGAGAAATTTCGCTTCAAGACTACAAGAGTCGGAAGAAGAACGATCCATTAGGCTTGAAGAGAACAGGCAGAGAAATGTGACTTCAAGACTGCAAGAGTCGGAAGAAGAATGATCTAATAGGCTTGAAGAGAACAGGCAGAGAAATGTGACTTCAAGACTACAAGAGTCGGAAGAAGAACGATCTAATAGGCTTGAAGAGAACAGGCAGAGAAATGTGACTTCAAGACTACAAGAATCGGAAGAAGAAAAGTCATCTAGGCTTGAGTTAAGGCGTTTTAACAGGCAATGGCTAGCTGAAACGCCTGCACATCGGCAAATCAGGCTTTTGGGAATTAGAAATGCTATAAGTGTGTCACAGGCACGTGAACAACTGAGCGATTTAAAAGGACTAGCCTTTAATTACAACCCCCTATACGATTACTCTAATCATCCAAAGGTACAGATAGGGAAGATGAATGTACAATGTAGACATTGTCATGCATTAAAATGGAGGGATGAAACCCCCGGTATGTGCTGTTCCAATGGCAAGGTTAAACTAGCATCTCTTCAGCCACCACCAGAGCCTTTATAATCTCTAATGTTTGAAAAAACACCCAAAGCAAGGCATTTTTGTAAACAGATAAGAACATACAATTCATGTTTTCAGATGACATCATTTGGCGCTAAAAAAATTCAAGAACCTGGGCTTATGCCAACTTTTAAGGTGCAAGGTCAAGTCTATCATTGTATTGGATCATTGTTGCCATTGCCCAATGAGCGAGCTCAATTCCTACAAATATATTTTATGGGAAACAACAATGAAGAAGCTTCGCATAGAAACACTCTGATACCTAACACACAACTAGACATAATAGTGGACCTGCAGCAACTTCTACACCAACATAACCCATATGTTCAGTTCTTTAAAACAAGTTTAGACAAAATGCCAACTGATGACTATAAGATAGTTATTAGAGCTGATAGAGTACCAAGTACAGAACATCCAAGACGCTTTAATGCTCCGATTACTGATGAGGTGGCCATTGTGATGGTAGGCAATGAATTTGAAAAACGAGATATAGTACTTGAGAGGAGGAACAACACCTTGCAAAGAGTTGCAGAGACTCACAGGTCGTATGATGCTTTGCAGTGCCCAATCATCTTTTGGCAAGGTGAAGATGGTTACCACTTTGGAATTCCACAAGTTGATCCATTGACCGGAATCCCTGTTCCAAAGAAGAAAGTGTCCGCAATGGATTATTATGCATTTAGGATAATGCAGCGGGAAGGCGAAGTCAATCACATCTTAATGTGTCAACATCTTTTCCATCAATACATCGTAGATATGTATGCTAAAATTGAAAGCGAGAGGTTGCTGTACATTCGTTTAAACCAAAAGAAACTTCGAACAGACGAATACATTCATTTGAAGGATGCCATTGAAAATGATGCCGATCCAAATGAATTAGGCAAAATGGTAATTCTACCTTCTTCTGTTACTGGCAGCCCCCGACACATGCATGAATACACCCTGGATGCAATGACATTTGTGCGTAACTATGGTCGACCTGATTTGTTCATTACATTTACGTGCAATCCGGCTTGGTCAGAAATAAAGGAGGCACTATTAGATGAACAGAAACCAACTGACCGTCATGACATACTGGCACATGTTTTTAAGAGAAAACTGGCAAAAATGATGGATATAATAACGAAATCGCAAATCTTTGGTGAAACTAGATGCTGGATGTACAACATTGAATGGCAAAAGCGGGGCCTTCCACATTCTCACATTCTCATTTGGCTCAAAAATAAAATAAAACCCACTGACGTCGATAGCATCATCAGTGCTGAGATTCCGAATCCTGCAGAAGATCCTCTACTTTTTGATATCGTGATAAAGAATATGCTCCATGGTCCATGTGGAGGTTTTAACAGTATGTCACCCTGCATGATAAAGGGAAAATGTTCCAAAAAATTTCCAAGAAAGTTAATTCAAGAAACACAGTCAAGTGAAGATGGATATCCATTGTACAGGAGAAGGAAGCCAGGAGATGGAGGATACATCGCTATAGTCAAGAAACTAAATGGAAATATTTGGCAGGAAATAACAGTTGACAACAGATGGATTGTTCCCTATAATCCTCTGCTAATTAAAATGTTTTGTGCTCACATTAATGTAGAATTGTGTCACTCAGTGAAATTTATCAAATATATTTTTAAGTATGTCAACAAAGGTAGTGACCAAGCAATGTTTGGAGTACATAAAAGTGGACAAATTTGGATGAAATTGAATCTTTTCAGTCTGGGAGATACATCAGCTCCAATGAAGCTGTTTGGCGGATATTGGGATTCTCAATACACGAACGTCATCCAACTGTGGTGCATCTCAGTGTGCGCTTAGAAAATGGCCAAAGAATGTATTTTGATGCAGCTAGCTTACAAGAAAAATTACAGTCGCCACCAAAATCTACCCTTCTTGCATTTTTTGAACTGTGTCAAAGTGATCCTTTTGCACAAACATTGCTTTACTGTGACGTACCAAAATACTGCACATGGAATACATCCCAAAAATGTTTCAGTAGAAGAAAGCAAGGTATTGATGTACAAGATCATCCAGGAGTAAAAATGAGTGATGCTCTTGGACGAGTCTACACTGTGCATCCAACAAATGCAGAATGCTTTTATCTGCGCATGCTACTTCATGTTGTAAAAGGCCCGACCTCTTTTACTCATTTAAAAACTGTAGATGGTGTGGTGTGTCAAACCTTTCGAGAAGCTTGCCAAAGACGGGGTATGTTAGACAACGATGAGCATTGGGAAGCAGCTCTGGCCGAGGCTGCTCAGACAGTGACAGCACAGAGAGTACGTCATCATTTTGCTCTTTTGTTGACAACATGTGGTTTATCAAATCCACTTGATCTTTGGGAAAAGTATAAAAATGAACTGAGTGATGACATACTTCTACAGAAGAGAAGAGAAAATCCAGATATTCTCATTGATTTTACAAACATAATATACGATGAGGCCTTGGTTGCTTTGGAAGATCTATGTTTAACAATAGCTGGAAAAGACTTGAAACATGTAGGCTTAAAATCACCCACCGAAAGAAATGCTTTTTGCAGAGAATTACTGCGTGAGCGTAGTTTTAATATTGATGACCTCTCTAACTTCATCACTGAAAATGAACCGAAATTGTTGTCAGACCAAAAAAAAACATATGATACTATCCTAAATTTAATTACTGAACAAAAAGGAGGAATAGTTTTTCTGGATGCACCAGGGGGAACAGGAAAACATTCCTCATTAATCTTCTTCTTGCTAAAGTCAGGCAACAAAATAAAATTGCACTTGCAGTGGCTTCATCTGGTATTGCAGCCACACTCCTTCAAGGTGGCAGGACAGCACATTCTACCTTCAAGCTACCTCTTAACTTGGCTCATGGTGATGCTCCTGTTTGTAACATATCCAAAGACTCTGGCCAGGCAAAAATTCTTCAAATTTGCAGTTTAATTGTATGGGATGAATGTACTATGTCTCACAAAAGGGCTCTTGAAGCAGTTGATATGTTAATGCAAGATTTGAAAAATACCAACACATTAATGGGAGGAGTAGTTGTCATGTTAGCTGGTGACTTTAGACAAACCCTACCAGTAATTCCAAAGCCAACTCCTGCAGATGAGCTCAACGCCTGTCATAAAGCTTCATACCTCTGGAAGTATGTCGAAAAAATAACCCTTAAGACAAATATGAGAGTTCAACTTTCTGAGGATCAAGCTGCTGCTAATTTTTCTAAACAACTTATAACAATTGGAGACGGCAAAGTTCCCATTGATTCCAATGGATTTATTAATTTTCCTTCACAGTTTTGCAACATAGTCAATTCTGTTGAAGAGTTAAAATCTAATGTTTTCGGTAATTTACCGACCACAGGCAGAGATGACATGAGATGATGATATACAGATAGCGATAAACAATCTCTAAATTTTAAAAAAGTTAAACTCTATTAGATGACGTCGAAACAGGAAGATGCAACAACACATAAAAGCTGTATGTTAGATTCTTAGAAAACGATACAATGATCATTTGTGTTTTTTTTCTTTTTTACTGTTAAATCTCATGAAGCCAAGACGAGGATATCAAATTTAGATCCACTTAGACAAGCTGCTCTGGCATATGTGTATGTTATGTAACAGAACACAGAGTTTGACTTTTGCGTACACATCGTACGGATAGTCTGATTGACTTTATCTGTTGGGACACTTCAGCATAATATGAACCAGGCATTCGATCTGATTACTTAAACACAGTATCAAGCGAAGCTTTTACTACACTGAATAAAGTTTCTTTAACAATGGGAGAAACAGATCTGAACAGAAAGTTACAATCACCTAACAAAATAAAAGGTTGAAATTTTCATAGACAATCTATCTTTTTTATTACTAGATGAATCGATTTATTTTTTAAATTATCATCTTTTTTGTTCACGTCATTATTGATTATTCAAACGGACTAAATGCATGATATTTGTAGAAAGAAAAACCCGAGCAAAGCCGGGTAAAATTTAGCTAGTTTGTTTATATTCCTCCAATTCGGTGATACTGTCCTAACTCTGCTGGAGCCCAACGTTGACTGACTAACATCGCCCCATACTGAGCGAGTCTCCAAACTTTCCTCGTGCTAAAACACAAAATATTAATACCAGTGACTAAATGTCACATCATGTCACAGGGGTTCTAAAACTAGCCTGTGACATCAGGTTGATGTTTAAATAGCCACTAATAGCCTTTACTTCCAATTTATACCCTTGCAATGCTAAAAACCATCTATATATACACAGCTGTTCATAACACTTTTTTGTTGAATAAACTGGATAGGTTTATAATCTGTCATCAATATAAATTCCATCCAATCAAATAGTTATCTAACTTGGTAACTAATAATATAATTGCTAGGGCTTCCCTTTCTATAACACTATTTTTTTTCTGCTTTAGATAATTTTCTACTCACATATAATATTGGATGTAAGTTGTCATAGTTTTGCATTAAGCCTCCACCAATAGCATTACCAGATGAATCAGTTGTAACATAAAAAATGTTATCTTTGTCTGGCAATCTTAATATTAGTTTATTGCTAAAACTGTGTTTGATCCTGTCCATAGCCTGAATACATTGGAAGGAGAAATAGGGTTATTGCCCTTTTTGGAAAGGTTTAGCTGGAAATAGGG
>JADKLZ010000166.1:2229417-2240546 GCA_021533235.1 Biomphalaria straminea | reverse complement strand
AACACTAGTCTTATAATTGACAACAGCCATCAACAGGTGAATCTCATTAGGGTGTGCCTGTGGAATGTTATATTTGTTATTGAAATACATTTACACTACTTGGCCTCAAGCTGTATGTATACTTTCCAAATGTCAATTACCAAACGCCTTTACTTTTTCCCAACATATATCAGGTACCCATTTGAGCTGGGTGGGCTCAGAGGCGCCTAAGAACCCCGAAATAAAAATCCCAGTCTTCACTAGGATTTGAACCCAGGACCACCGGTTCAGAAGCCAAGCGCTTTACCTCTCAGCCATCGGGCCTCCAAGAGTAAGGTCTAATGTGACTTAATTATTGTAGAAGCATAAGAGATTACATAATTACATAATAATTCTGAAAGATTGGTGTGAATTACTTATAAACACAATAGAAAAAGATCAAGCAAAAACTAATGTGGCCACTTACTTTAGGAGATGAAGCGATGGAGAAAGACCTAGGCTGAAGAGGTGGAATGATATCAAACAGATACTCCAGTGGAATGTTCGCAGCAGTTTTAGAAAAATCTTGCAAAACCTGAAAAAAAAATATAGATAAGATCAAATACTCACCCCAATTAATTTACTCAAGACTATCTACCACACAATATAAAAGTGAATCCAATAAAAAGATTCTTGCAGTACAGCTAGTATAATGCATTTGCTTAGAAGATCAAAAATTCTCAAAGAGTCCCAGAACAAAAGTAACACTAAAGGATTATTGACTGCATAATGTCAAGAACAATCAACAGGAAGAAAGGTGCATACAGACCATGTCACTCGTTCAAATAAAGAATAAATATTTAACGATTATCTGGAGACACAGACTATATTAAATATGTTATAGAAGAAATAAATAGCCCTCATACAATGAAATCAATGATGAAATAATGAACTCTACTAAGCATTAGTGTTAATTAAAAGAAAATGTTTTTTTATCCCATTTAACAGCATAAGTCCCAAAACAATGACTGAACAACTCAACTGCCTGACAAGATTCTATTCTATCAACTAGCTTTTTATTTCCAAGGTATTCCTACTCCATGTTTTATACAATTATGGCATCCTCGCCAGGCATAAATAATTAACCAAACTAAACAATTCCACAGTTTAGCCATGCCAGATGTACTGTTCAGTCATAATACCATTTTTTTGTCCCTCAGTCTTAAATGCTTATTCTTTCAGGTCATAATTTTAATCAATATTTGCAAGTGACATGTACCATGGGCTTCAGAAAAATAAAAAACTTAAAATGAATACTAGTCCCTGCAGTGTTCTTCTCCATACCCATATTAAAACTACTAAGTCTCATTGTCTTCCAGTCTAATACTAAGACTCACCTCTAAAATTGTTCTTTTCACTCTGTTGCAATAAGAAAACAATTCTTCTTGGCCCTGGGCTGAACAAAAGTCTTCCAGTTTGTCTTTCTCCAGCTCATCCTGGGAGTGATACTTGAGCAGCTCAAAGAAAGATCTGCGAGGCACAGAGTTAATGTCCAGATAATGTGTCACAAGCCATTCAACAGTGCACGGATCAGGGAAGTTGAGCGGTAAAGGTACATCTGGTACATAGAAGAAAAAAAATAACTCATAGTAAAGTGATTTGTTGTTTAAATCTCCTTTGAAAAGATAAAATATTTCTTCCAAATACTGAAGAGAAAGGAAACGTTTTTAAAATCTTTTTTAGAACTGTGATAGCATTTTGAAGTTTAAGGAAAATGTCTTTCTTTTTAAATATATTCATTTTCAAAGCGAATCAGACACAAAGCACAACAAAGACTAGCCAACTGAGCTGTCTGAAAGCAGGATCTCGACTACAGACCTCAATGAAATCATGTGGAAGATGGGACAGCATGGAGACAGATGGAGCATGCTGGTACAAACCTTGCTGAGAGCACAAGGGAACAAGAATCAGATAGCCCTAAAATGTACATGTTCAAATGTATAAACAGTGGCAGAGTTTCCCTTTCCAGAATCTTATTAGTCTCAGCAGAATCTGTCATTGCTCAATAAAATACAAAACAAAACCAGTAATTCATCTGGGCACATACATTGTCTTCCGAGACAGAAGGAGCCATAGAAATATTGTTGTAGTGAATGAATATTTTAAAACTTTGGTTTGGTTTTAGGCACAATTTAGGCCATGTCGTGCCTGCAATCCTTCAAGGATTACTCTCCCTCTACATAACAGGGGCTATGTTTTAAAAGTTTAATATAGTATCATGGTCAGAGCCTATACAAAGAAAACTACTCTGTAAGAATGCAGCATTCATTTTTTTTCCTTAATATCAACAAATGCAATCAAATAATAATATTTCTTTAACCTTAGTTGACATTACCTGGGTCATTCTGTTCTAAAGCAAATAATGTGTTGGGGTCAAGGCCAGCGACACTAAGGAAAGCTTGAACTGTGTCTGGCATATTCTGGGGTGATACTACAGCAACGTCCCCTGGAATGTAGCTGCAGAATAATAGACAGAGTAAGAAAATGGATTCCTGTAAGTAGCAACAAAAATTAAGACAAAACAAAACTCTGGAAGTGGGAGAGGTCATGAAACAATAAAAAAAGGGCAAAACATTACTACATTAGTTATCATGTTAAGGAATGATTTATCAATTAAGTCAGAAAGAAAAACCTACAACAAATTGGATCCTGATATATCCAGCTTGATCAACCGTACATCTTGAAAGTGATCAGGGGATGTTACCCTCTTGTTCTCGATCATCCTGGCATGAAAAGGGCACAAAGGACCAACCTTGACATTCTTCTGCATACTTGATTTAACTTCGTTGAAATTTTCTTTCCCATTCTCTAAACCTTTTACTATCACAGTTTCCAGCATTGACACCTTATACTTTGGTGATGGGCTGAAAGAAATAAGTTTCACCGATGCATGAAACTTTAAAAGAAGGTTTGAATACAGCTATGCACTACACAAGACAGCGGGGTATCTGTCCAGGACTTTTGCAGGAGAGGATTTGAACTTCTCAAGCCCTCACTCAAATGAAGCTTGATGATGATGGTGATGACCACACAGCAACAAATTAAAGAAACTTGTTGGCTAATCAACTTAGAACGACTAACTGGGAAGCGTGGTCGAGAGGCCAAGTGCGGCTTGAGCTTGGCTACCTAGAAGGGGGCTCGAGGTTCGACTCCCGACTCGGGCAGAGTTGTGTTTACTGAGCGCCCAAAGGCAGCTTGGGAAACCAACTCCTAGATACCCCCTCCCCCCCACTGGTCCACAAATGAGATTGGACCAAAGCGCTCTGAGCATGCTTTAAGCATAAAAGTAGCGCTATATAAAAGCTATAATAATAATAATAATATTCATACACTGCAAGCCTTTATATATAGATCCTAGGTGTACATGTTCCTAACAAGTTACTTATTCAAATGTAAACAAGCAAACACTGCTTTCAACAGCCAGTCAATGGTCACAATGATCCTCCCTAGCAGTCACTAAGGTCTGACCTACACACACATGTATGTCTGTCATCAATACTGTTACATAAGCAATAGACTAATGGTTGTTTATTTTTTTTTTAAATCAGCCATTATTAGAAAAGAAAATGAGGATGTCTGGATATGTTTCTTAGAATAATTTATTGTTGAAGTAATTCTTGCAACAAATGTCAAATATTTTCTAGTCATAAATTTTGATGAAAAATGTTAATATATTAATCATTATCATAAAACAAAAAAACAACAAAAAAGTAGATACCATTGTATTCCTAAACCTTTTTACAAAATGTTAAATTGCTTGGTTACAAAATAGTAAAACTTGAAAGTTTTCAAACATGCATGATGAACATTGCTAAAATTACCAAGGAAGGAGAGACCGTGAGCTAACAGAGATAAAATTAAAACTCACCAAACATCACTTCCAATGATCTCAACACCTGGAGGCAAAGGATACAATCGCAATACAACCTCCCAGAGGTCATTTAACCATGGACCCATGACTGCATCAATTCTGAAAGGTAATTTCATTTTACAAAAATAATACATTTGAACCTAAATTTAGTCATAAATAGTTTTGTGGGAAGCGTGGTCGAGAGGCTAAGTGCGGCTTGAGCTTGGCTTGCTTGGCTACCTAGAAGGGGGCTCGAGGTTCGACACCCCCTCTCCCCCACTGGTCCACAAATGAGATTGGATCAAAGCGCTCTGAGCATGCTGTAAGCATGAAAGTAGCGCTATATAAAAGCTATAATATTATAGTCCAACACAGAAATGCTTACTGAACCTTTATTTGTATTCTTAGATAACATTTATTCAACATTGTATGCATAGTGACTATGTTAACATGGTTTTTAATTAAATAAAATGATTTAAGAATCACAACCTAAACCTGTTTTATAGTTTTCAGCAATGTTCCAAAAATGTTATCATTTCAAATATATTTAAGCACACTTACACTTTCATTCTTAATTTATAAATACACCACAACATTAGCACATGCACATCTGGATTTCTGGAAGACTAAAAACAATACTCTACCCTAGATCATGCTGGTCATCTGCTAAACCAAGCTTCAATATGGAACAGGCCCCAAGTTGTTCTAATCTCTTCTGCAAACGCTTGGCCACCACATTGTACCTGTCCAGTCAAATATGGCGCTAGTCTATGAAACTATTCATAGTATTTATACAACATTTCATTACAGAATCTAAGAAGCATTTAAATCCTTTCATGATTTTATTAAGTGTTATCTGCAACTGTAAAACATTCTTTAAGTAGTTAAAAACACGATAGAAGTCTTTTAATATTTTATTTTTTGCATATATATTCGTGATTTCAAGTTTTTTATAGAGTAAAACAAAGTATGCATAAAGTATGCACACAATTTCTTGACTTACTTCTGGTAGGATGAGTCTCCAAGTCCAAGAATGGCAAATTTCATGTTAGTCAATGAGGTGGCAGGTAAATCTTTTCTTAACAAAAATTTCCAAAATGTCTGGAAATATAATTTTTTTTTTTACATTTGAACAAGAAGAGCAATACTTAAGTTAAAAAAAACAACATTTAGTTTGTTAATTAAAGACTTAAACTCTACTGGACTGGACACTACTAAGTCATTGTTTTTCCAGGATGATTCTGTCAACTCATTCCATGCTCTGAAGGCACTAGTGAAAAAGGAGCACTTGTTTGAATTGGTCTTAGCTTCCAGAATAAGAAATTTTACCTTCATTTTTTGTCTTTTTGAGTTAGGTACTTAATTAGATTGTTGCTTTCAGTGTAAGTTATGGTTCAGTGTTTTCTGCAATATTGCTACTTGACTTTTTAGTCCTTACAAGAATGTAGTCAAAGCAGTTACCTTCATGTTGTCTGGAGGGTCACCCTGTCCAGTAGTGGAACATACAAACACAACAAGTTCCTCATTAAGAAGATTAGCCTGTCAAAAAACAACAACATTGATAACTATACAAATTAAATCATTTAGGATTTTCTCTACTTTCATTATTATTATAGCTTTTATATAGCGCTACTTTCATGCTTATCGCATGCTCAGAGCGCTTTGGTCCAATCTCATTTGTGGACCAGTGGGGGGGAGGGGGTATCTAGGAATTGGTTTCCCGTGCTGCCTTTGGGCGCTCAGTAAACACAACTCTGCCCGAGTCTGGTGTCAAACCTCGAGCCCCCTTCTAGGTAGCCAAGCCAAGCCAAGTTCAAGCCGCACTTAGCCTCTCGACCAAGCTTCCCACTTCCCACTTTCATAATGAAATATGTGATGATCTTGGTTCAGGCTGTTTTGGAGTCAACTTTAGATAATTGTAGAACACTTCAATTACTCTGCAGGCGTTTGGGTTTTCGTGTTCGGGTGTATACAATGTAATTGCTCACCAACACAGAAATGAACCAGACATCAATTGTAACAAATAAACAGAAGCTATCAATGCTGATGAACGTTTTAAATAAGAACTTTAATAACGATATTAAGGCCACAGTCAAAGTCACAGTACTAACATGTCTATACCCTAAAGATTCTATCACTAACTGATTTTTAGTCTCTAACCCAACAAATCCTTAGTGTCACTAGTCCCGTTCAATATGCGTCTTCTATGGTGTGTCTCTAAATAACTAAAACTATCAATTGAGTACCTAAAAAATATTATTTTAACTTCTAAATGCTTGACCAAAAAGTTATTCTAATTAATTCTGCAGTGAATGTGATTTCTGTTTATATGTCTTTATCCTTTGTTGTGAGAATGTTAGTTCATTAAGTGCATGAAACGCTAACAAGACAGGGTATGTTTTTAGTTTAATTGTTTTTTTTATTTATCACAACTGCCTAATAAGATACTCTACTGTAAAACGATTACAATGGATGGAAAATTGTATTATAAAATAGTAACATTAAAATTCTCAATAAGCATCGTCATTAAAGACACTGAACCTGATCCTTAGTTAGTATACTCCAGAAAGCAGTTGTTTTTTTATTAAATTATACATAAGGAGTTAAAGTGTCAACAAAACTATCCAGCTCTAAAAGGTTGTTAATTTGTGTGTGTGGGAAAACTACATCATGTCTTACAATTACAATGGATGGAAAATTGTATTATAAAATAGTAACATTAAAATTCTCAATAAGCATCGTCATTAAAGACACCGAACCTGATCCTTAGTTAGTATACTCCAGAAAGCAGTTTTTTTTTATTAAATTATACATAAGGAGTTAAAGTGTCAACAAAACTATCCAGCTCTAAAAGGTTGTTCATTTGTGTGTGTGGGAAAACTACATCATGTCTTTGTTCACCTAACAGGTGCCAGCACTAAATATTTGCTGTGAGAAAATGGGGAGGACTTAATTTTATGATCTTGTCAAAAACTAGATTTAAAACAAGATTTTGTAATTTAAATATTAAACAGTATTTTTTTTTTTTAATTATATAGGAACACCAAAATTATCAGCAGAATCTACTTAATGAGAATAAACCCACTAATTAGATTTTTGTTTTTGGTACAAGTTAACTTCACTTACAATGTTATACGAGTCCATGGCTACAGCTCTTGATGAAAAATGTCTCCTTTTTGCTTCTCTGACAATTTTTTCAGCACAGTCTTGAGCAGTACCAGTCTGGCTTCCAAACAAAACAAGTAAGTTACATGCACTGGTAGACATTCTGGTTTGTTTACTTCCAATTACAAGTTGAATCTTTGACTAGAACTGATTCAAAAGAAAAGAAACAATTTCATAAAAGTATAGAGTAGAAATGTTTTTAATTGAAAAGATTCAACTAGAATCTCAATATTGTAATCCAAAGAATATTAAATATTGGCAAGCCTCTTGTACAACTCCATATTCATACTCATTCAACAGGTGAGTCGTCAATGGAGTGTAAGAGCATTGTGAAAAAAAAATTTTACCCATGAGGAATACTTATGAAATTAGATCTCCATCTCTATGAAGATCCATTTCTTTGTTAAATCCCCTCCATCTATAGAGATCCAGTTTTATTGGCATTTTTGTCAAATCCAAAATGAGTGATTTGCAAATAGTAAGTTACAATGGGGAGGTGGGGGGCTTCTGAATTTGAATCTTGGTGAAGACTGGGACTCTAAGGGTGCCCCTGAGTCAGCTGAGTCCATCTAACTCCAGTCCAATGGGTTTCCTCACTTTAGTTGATGATTCATATGACATGATTCATTATTTCATATGATAATGTACATCAGTTATTGAGTTATCAAGTTGAAGTTCTCTGCTTGGATGTAAATTAATTTGCATACACTGACTCACTGTGAGTCAGTGTGACTGATAGATCTAGTGATAATATTTGATAGTATACATAATATAGCAATCCACCTAGTCTGTCCTAGTACTCCTAGTGACCTCACTGGACTGAATGAGATAATTCTACATAGATATTAGTTACATAGATCTCGATCTACTAGTACTGCGAGGCGTGCACTTATAATAATATTAATAGTAATACTAGCTAGTTGTAGTATTACTATACTATTAGTAATAGTGATAAGGCCAGTCCAAGAATGGCCTAATTCCTTCACAAATCACTGCCTTCAGCCAAGGCGGACACTCTAACCTAAAAAAAAAAGCCTAGCCCTAGGCCAAGGCCAAAGCTTTTTTAATCAAGAGACAAGACACAAGTCACAAGCCTGACAAGGCTTGCCAAGCCGGCCAGGCCAAGGCCAAGGCTACGCCGCTCCAAAGACTTTGAGCTAGTTGAAGACATTAAATTTAAATTGCTAGATCTATGACTTACACAGGAACGCAAGAATTCTAATTATTATAGATCTTGATATAAATCTAGATTTATGAAGAATACAATATAAAATTTAGATCTGAAATAGACTGAATATCATCATACTGATCTGAATGTGGTCAATATGGATAAAATATTTCAGATTAACCTCCCTTCATTTTTTTTTCATTACGAGAGTTTTCGTGATGCTGCCAACTTTATTTTGGGTTTCAAAGATTAAAAAGAAAAAAAAAAGTCGTATGCCGATGTAGGCTATAATATAGATCTAAGTGTTAGATTCTTAGTCTAATTTTATGGTATATGGAATAACAAATACCATCTGGCTGTGGCGTAGCTAGGGTGCGGGGAGGAGGGGGAGAATTTGAAAATCCCCCCGGGCCCCCACTTGAGGGGGGCCCCCAAATGAGTATTTTTTACATTGAAAATTAGATAATAAGCATGAACTAACGGGGACTCCAAAGAGGTCAAGCCCCCCCCCGGGACCCCAAACGATGGAAAATTCCTAGCTACGCCCCTGCCATGTGGAAAGCTTTTCCAGTTTTTGAAACTGTAACAAAGTTATGGCGCTCAGTCTGAATCTTTGTGCTGATTCTTTTTCTAACAATCGGCTAGTTGATTAAACATCTGTATCAGATGTGGAAAAATTTGCAGGCCGTAAATGGGTTTGAGTGGCCACTACACCTCTCCTTAATCTTTGGAATTGAAGACATTGTCATTGTTACTATTTAATCTCTTAAACTCTGTTTTTCATACCTGCCTCTGGTAGATCCTTATGATCCGTTGTCCAAACAAGTTCTCGAATGAGGAACTATGGTTGAGACAATTAATGAAGCAGCTGCCAATAGAAGTAGATATCCTTTAGTTAGGTACTTCGATAAAAATTTCAAAATGATCACAATGCAATGGGACCTATTTACTTAGATAGAGCTTGAGAAATGCTTTCCAATGATACCAATTTTATATTGCTGAGTTAATTATGAGGGAAGTTATTAAATTTTTAGTGACCAAAAATTAGCCTTCTTTAGCCTTTGTAAAGCGAAAAAAAAAAACTGTGACCGAAACAACTGAAAGTTGAACTTTAATTAACTGTATCATAAAAAGTCTTTAAGATATGGGGTTGAAACTTCACAGTCTTTTTCATTAACCTGTATTCTGTTAAAATAAATGTAAAAAATAAGACCAAGCAATAAAATCTTTGACTTTAGTGACGCCGGAAATGAATGGGTCTCATCTGGAACCCACAAGGAAAAAGGAATACATGGCGCCGCAATTTGGAAGCAGATGCCAAGCAATGGGCAGGACGTATAGACAGTTGGAGAGACTCGCCCAGAACAGATCAACAGGGGCGGCCTTAGCAGTGCGCGGGGCCCTGGGCGAACGTCGTTTGCGGGCCCTGAGCGGTAAGGTAACATACGGGCTAAGCCGTCTCTGATGCTGTAACAATAACAATTTAGTATAAACGCCTTATTTTTTGTTACAAAACATGAACATTGCTTAATTGTTGCTGGCCTACTATTGGCTGCTTAAATGCGTTATATTTCTTTTAAATAATTAAGAATTTAAAAAAAAAAAACAGGTGGAAGCAACTAATCCAAAGAGTTTAATATAAACATCGACGTCCTATTGGATTTTATTGGGAAAATATGTAGTGATTAAGTTTGCGACAAAAAAATCTCCGATCGCAGGGCTCCCTCAACCTGGGGCAGTTGCCCCAATTGCCACCCCTTAAGGTCGCTACTGCCTAGAATTCTAAGATTTAAAAGTGCAGTGTTTCACGTGGGTACGCAGTCATCGCTGTGACCTACTTGGCTTGCCAAACTAAAACACTGAAAAATGTTCAGACTTGGTCGAAGGGAAATAATTCAATAATTATTATCAAGTAAAGAGTAGTTACAGAGTTAGTGGTACATGTTAACTCTGTATATACTCTCGACTTGATAATAATACTTGAGCTATTTCCCTTTGATCAAGTCTTTATTATTTCTCAATGTTATAGAGAAGAGAGAAAAAGCTCAATTATTATTTTCAATAAGAGAGTATACACTGAGTGAATGAAACGTTAACTCTGTATGTACTGTATACTTTACAATAATGAATGAATGAGTATAATTAATGACCGCTATTTTGGAACCAAAAATGTCGAGTTAAGAGTTTACAACAAATTACATGGTATTTGGTGTCATGGAAATATTGACGACAATTCCAAATTTATAAGAACTTGTCTGGTTTTCGAACCCGGCGGTGTCATGAAAATCTTCTCCCGCGCCCCCCCCCCCTCGCTCATGTTCAGGGCCTGGTGCGGTTGCCCCACTTGCCACCCCCTAAGGCCGCCCTGAGAAAGGTGGTTGGTGGTCTATGCTCCAGACTGGACCACAGGCAGAGTTAAGATAAGCATGATATAATGTCAAGGGGTGGACTGGCCATATGGGTCTTATCAATGGCAGCAAGGTATGTATTATAAAACATTTTATAATATTTTCTTATAATAAGTGCCCGTGGAGCGTCTTGCTTTCAATTTCCATACACTGAGTGATAAACAAAAACAACACAAGACCTCTATTTCTTATTGATGTTAGGTCTATACATTTCTTGTAGACACAGAAGTCCCGTTTGTATGAACATATTGGAACAAACCTATCAAGGGACAAACACTAACATTCTTGATGTTATGGGTTAGTAGGCTACAGCTATACACTGGATGTGTAGTGGCTGAATGATAAACGTGATGTTATGGGATTAGTAGGCTACAGCTATGCACTGGATGTGTAGTGGCTGAATGATAAACGTGATGTTATGGGGTTAGTAGGCTACAGTTATACGCTGGATGTGTAGTGGCTGAGTGATAAATGTGATGTTATGGGGTTAGTAGGCTACAGCTATACACTGGATGTGTAG
>JADKLZ010000166.1:2207163-2229407 GCA_021533235.1 Biomphalaria straminea | reverse complement strand
GATAAACGTGATGTTATGGGGTTAGTAGGCTACAGCTATACACTGGAGGCGCTATGGCTGAGTGATAAAGCGTTTGGCTTCTGAATCAATAGCGGCCCGGGTTTGAATACTAGTGAAGATTGGGATTTTTAATTTCTGGATCTCTGAGTCCACCCAGATCTAATGCAGTGGCGTAGCATCCATGGCGCGAAGGGGTTCAATGAACCCGGGCCCACGACCATTAGGGGCCCACAGCCTGTGGCCATAATAACAATTTCGCAAAGGGGCTCATTGCACCAACAATTCTTGACCAGTTAGGGTCCACATGAGAACCAGGAGATGAAGTGACAGGGATGAAATGACCGGGAACCTAGCCCTAAGCGTGCGTTTAAGGTGACAATCATTTCCATATCGTCCATATCTATCACCCCCATTATGTTAATCATTGATAGTATTACTGGAATGGTGGGGGGAGGGATGGAGAAATTTTGGTTAAGAAAATATTGTTGAATGTAGGGGGGAGGGAAAAGGATGAAGGGGCGACAACAACAATTACGTCTATCTATTTCGATACAGTTGTTAATTATTCAATTTTTCTTAAAGCTTAATTGTTTTAAATTTTATTGTGTATATAATTTGTGTAAATTAAATTTTCTTTTTACTTCCATCAGTCCTAGGCTTTCACAATTACTAATTTTATGAATTGGGAGACCAACTTAGGGAGCAGGTTTATAACAATATCTACAAGACTATATTGATCATTCAATAGAGCCTTTATCTGACCAATAAGTCATATCTACTATTATTAGTGATTGCAACACGTATAAAATTTTATCAAATTAGTATTTTTAATGCTTTTCAGATGACGGAACAATATCCAAAGATAGCAATTAGGTCATTACTAGGCGTTCCTAATAGTGAGAATCAGAAGTCTGCAGAATTCCTACAAATGCTCCAAGTAATTAAAAAAATCCCGATTTATCTTTAAATAAACTACGAGGCTAGAGCTATGATGGTGCTTCCAATATGACTGCACACTAGAATGGCCTTCTGGCATTGTTTCATCAAAAGATGACGCTAGCGCATCGAGAAGTAGATTCACAGGTTTCTTACTTTCCTATTCAGAGGGCCAGAATAATGTTAATAAATAAATATTCCATCCATCTATTTACTGTTAAATAATAGACGTAGAATTAGATACTGGTTTTAGTGTTTCAGGAATGTCAATGTGTAGAATGGGAAATAGAATTCATAAAACACTACTTTATATATTTGAAACTCCCTTAACTCGTTTGATTCTGTTAAAAAAATTACAAACATTGACTTTTAATTCGTGTTGCAGTTCTACTTCAAACATAATAAGGTTATTAAAAAGCTTCTCTACTTGTATTAGAATGTCTTTTGCTAAATGTACCGATGCGTTCTGATTACTCAACTATTTTGTTACACATTACAGTCGTCTTATTGAGGGAGGGGGGGCCCACCAATATATATTCTTGAACCCGGGCCGACGTGTACCTTGCTACGCTACTGATCTAATGGGTACTTGACATTAGTGTGGGAAAGTAAAGGTCGATGTGCTTGCAATATGAGACCACAGAAACTGATGACCTTAACATCATCTGCCATATAGATCACAATGTCTTAAAGGGAAACTATACTTTTTTTTTACATCTATACACTGTAAGCCTACTAAATTTACAAAACGAGAGTCTTAGCTTGTCACATGATATTGTAGTTTTCATATATCAAATTACTATCTTAAATAGAGTAAAATGTAGGCCTAATCCAAGAATAGTCAAAATGGAACAGAATGGATTATGAAGTATGAAAGAGAAGCAGAAAAAAGGTAAAATAGATGAATTCCTCAGCCCCCCCCCCCCCCCCAAAAAAAAAAAAAATTGGTCCTACTGTTCTGTTTTTCTGTTGTTGCAAAACAAGCCTGTTGTGTTGACGAACATCGTGAATGAAAATGCACAATGCCATTTATTCTTGGAGCGTTAGCCAAAAAAACGACGAATGTACATAAGAATTCAATTTCCGATGTCTCTGAGCGTGTAATTGGCTCTACATCCGCACTGAAAAAGAGGTCTTTGAGACCCACGATTCACTATTTTTATAATGCTTAATTAAACAGCATTAGCAGATTAAGTCTTTGAGCTTTGTAGCAAATGTTTTAGGATTACATAGACTGCATTTCAATTAAAAAAAAAAACAAATACCAGAACAAAAGCCAAGACACACAAAGAGGCTTTATTAAAATCAACAATCTTGACAGCATTTGATTTCTTGCATGTTTTTTTTTTTGAGCTTTTCACATTGAATGGTCGTGTGGTGTGAACGCTGGACCACAGCCAACTGGGGTCACAGAGGTCACGGCTGGACAGTCATTCGATCGTCTTGATAGTCCCGTATGCCCCTTCCCCCCGTCGTCCTGCGGGAGATTTGGACTAGAAAGTAGATTCCCCTTTACCTATCCCCTAGTCTGTTGAACTCTGTTGGACCGTTTTGGCACCACGCAAGACTTGTCGACCGTGCTTCTCCATTCCTCTCTGTCTTTTGCCTTATTAGATGGAACCTCTTTCATTGCCAGGCCTATCCATTATTTTATGTTGTCTTCCCATCGCTTTCTCTGTCTGCCTCTGCTTCTTTTCCAGGTAGGTTCCCTGAATAAAGGTCTTTGGGATCCCTGAAGACCTTATAATATGACCATAAAGTTCTTAACAGTAGTTGGCAGGTTATCTTGGGGTATGATCGCTGTAATATTTCTGTCTCTAATATCGTGTGTGACGTGGTCTTTTAATTTGATCTCAGTTCACTCTAAGAAAATCTACGTCCTAGTTTGAACTATTATTGTAACACTCACAGCTTCATACGTAGCATTGTTTTAATTCTGATATCATCAAAGTTTATATTAAATGTCTGTATTTTTATGGCCCACCAAAATTTTCCTTTTATATAGATTGATCGGTAATTCTGCAGGAGTTCAAGGGGCAGCCATCTTTGTTACTATTTTGTTATTGTTTATGTTCCAAAGAAACCCCAAGATTGTGTCTTCAAAAAATACCAAGAATTAGCATTACTTCTGTGTTTTTAAACTTTAAAGCAATGCTATTTTTCTTTTAATTTTGACTTGGTGTCAATACAATACGTTTCTTGTTGTTATGTCTTCTTTTTGTTAAATATTGTCTAGATTTATTCTGAATTATTCTTTTTTTTTACCACTATTCCACTATTTAAGTATTTTTAGCCTTTATATGTCTTTTGAAATGACCCATAATATCTAGATCTAAAATCTAAAAATCTAAATTCTTCTAAATGTATGGATCTTATATAAAAAAAATATGGACGATTTTTCAGGCGGACTGAACGGCCTGTCAAGATCTAGGATCTATAAATCTAATTCTTAGATCTAGATCTAACTATTAAATAAAACTTCATAGAGTCAATAGAGAATCTAAATTTAAGTAGGCCTACAATAAATATCAGCACAGTTTATTCCGTAATAGCTAGATATTAAGATATAGATCTAGCAGTAGCATATTTTGTAGCTACAAAAATGAAAAACAAACAAAAACCCAAATCTGAGAAAAAACCCAAGATATAAGATTACAGTCTAAACAATAACAAGATGGCTGCCCCTTGAAATCCTGCAGAATTACCGATTGATCTACTTTGCCCGTTCGCAAAAAGTAGGTACGTTTGCCAATCACTGGCTTACGCCATTAGATAATAAATGATTTCTTTCTCTTTTTAAGGGATCGACCATTTATAAAAATAAACAGGGAGGTGTAATTGTTTATAATTTGTTTAGTCGGGAAAGTTACAGACTATCGGTATGTATACTTCCAATATTTTTTAGATCTGGTTTAACGAATTGGAAAGTAATATCAAATATTTTAATTAAATTCTATTCAGTTTCTATTCATTATTATGATTAAGGACAATTCATGTCTTATTAATAAAAAATTATCAATAAGGCATGTATACTGATTCTTTTTAGGGTCATGAGCGCCATTCTCTAGTCTAGACTCTTAGAGCTAATTAAGTCTATTTACAAGTCAATTTTTTGTTCATTTTTTTTCTTTAAACATTAATCATTAAGCTAGTTATGGGTCACGGTCTTTTCTCATTTCGACATAAATACATAGAAGTGTCTTCACATTTTGTCTCGTAAAGCAATTTTTCATCTGACTGTATAGAAAGCAAGCTTATATGCCACTTGCTTTGTTGGTGAAGCAGTGAGAATTGAGGTCGACTTTAGGGAAAACTTAGCTAGCTCTAGACCACAGTATATCTAGAGAGATTGTGACAACAGAAAGCTGTGGACAGGGAAAAAGTATTGGCCTCAGCGCTGTATATATAGATATAGGCTGTAACATAATAGTATTATATGTACATTTGCACACTAGCGCGTCAGTGCAGCACCGCTAGTGTTTTACGTAATAAACAGAGTTCCTAATATGTCTTCTCTCTTAATCACTGGTTTGTTATTTGTGTACTACAAATATTCTACATGGTGTCAGAGGTAAACTTAAAAAGCTGTCCAGACAAAGGTTTTTAGTAATCTAATAATGGCTTCTTTTTATTTTGAGCAACCAATCTTGAATTGGAATGCTAATGATCTGTATCAAGAGTTTTTAAGATTCCAACAGCAGGTGAGCTTTTGTTTCAAAGGACCGTTAGCTGGTGCCGATAGTAAACAAAAAGCCGGATGGCTGGGAATGTGGATAGGTCAACAAGGCCGTGAAGTTTACAAAACTCTAAATATTACAGATAGTGAAGAGGGAAATCCGCAATTGCTATTAAAGAAAATAGAAGACTACATAAGGCCAAGACAAAATAAAAGAGTGTCTAGATTTAGAGCACATCAGAGAAAGCAGGAAGAAGGAGAAAGCTTTGATAACTTTGTTAAAGACCTAAAGCTTCTCATTATGGACTGTGAGTATGACAACCCAGATGATATGCTAATTGATTTAATCATTAGTGGAGTCATACACAAAAAAGTACAATTAAGACTACTTGATCAGGGACAGAAGTTGACCCTTAGCAAGGCTATAGAAATAGGACAACAATATGAGATGTCGCAAAGCCAAGTGAAAATGTTTAGGGGCCAAGAAGTTCTAGCTATCAAGAGACAGTCACACAATGTACTCAAGCAGAAGTTTTATGTTAAAGACAACTCAGATATTATGTAGTAAATGCGGCAAGAACCATGAACAAGGAAAATGTCCAGCAATAGGAACCACATGCAATTTCTGCAAGAAGAAAAACCACTGGTATCAAATGTGCAGAAAAAGACGCAACGTTAATCTAGTAGAAGATGAAGATGACAGCCACAGTGATGAAAACATTGTACCTATTAGCACTGCAAGTAGCCAGTCTAAGAAGGGTAAAGTTGAGAACATCAATCTCATTGAAGACAAGTGGACTGTAAAACTGGTCGTACATGGAAAGACATTGGTTTTCCGAATCGACACTGGAGCAAGATGTAACATTCTTGTCAAGTCAGAGTTTGAAAAGCTCAAAGACAAAGTAAAACTTGGTTATTCAGCAAAGTCACTCAAGTCTTACACTAATCATGTTATTAAGACTTTAGGAGCAGTGGTGCTACCTTTGAAGAATAATACCCGAGAGATGAAAACAAGGTTTGAAGTAGCAGACATTTGCCAAGAGAACATTTTGAGTGGTGACACTGCAGAATGCTTAGGACTACTACAACGAACTATTACACAGGCTTGTGAATCTACAGATGATTCAGTGCATATGATCTCTGTAAGTGATTCGAAATACAGTGAAATTCAAGTATGTACAAGCAAGGAACTTTCAATGCTTCGGGAAGTAATAATGACTGGTTGGCCAGACACAAGAAGCGAGACTCCAATTGAAGTCAGGCCATACTGGGATTCAAGAGACCAGTTATCAACTTCAGATGGTATCATATACAAAGGTCTGAGAATTGTCATGCCTCCAAGCTTACGTAAATACATGCTGAATCTGATTCACAAGACTCACTTAGGAATGGTGAAGTGTAAGCAGCGAGCCAGAGAAGTCATGTATTGGCCAGGCATGAATGCAGACATTGAAGTGACAGTTAGGGATTGTAGCAGGTGTGCTGAACATCAGAATCAAAATGTATCAGAACCGCTAATGCCTACCAAGACACCAGACCTTCCATATTGCATGGTTGGATGTGATCTATTTAACTTTGAGGGGAAAAAGTATGTCAAAAGTGGAAATCAGGTCTACAGAAGAAACAGGAAACACATCAGAAAGTCTTCTGAGAAAGCGAATACATATGACAATAATTATGACTTTCCAGATGACATGTCAGAACAACTGGAGCCACAACATCTTAAGAGTCCAAGATTACAAACTACGCTAGATATTAAGCCGCCACTACACACTGCTTCTTCTAACACCTCTGGACCTCATGAACCTCACGTAACACGCTCAGGCAGAGTAGTTAAGACACCTAAGAGACTTGATCTGTGAACTTGATTTGTGAATTGACTTTTTAGTTGACTAGTTTAGTTTGTATGGTTATTTTGATAAATAGATTTTCTAAATTAAAGAAGAGAGATGTAACATAATAGTATTATATGTACATTTGCACACTAGCGCGTCAGTGCAGCACCGCTAGTGTTTTACGTAATAAACAGAGTTCCTAATATGTCTTCTCTCTTAATCACTGGTTTGTTATTTGTGTACTACAAATATTCTACAGGCAGAGCAAGGCGGCCTTAGCAGTGCGCGGGGCCCTGGGCGAATGTTGTATGTGGGGCCCTGAGCCGCAAGGAAGACTATATATATCGTACCACATCACGCATACGGTAACAAGGAATCTCCAGTCGCGGGGCCCCTCTCAGATGCGAGGCCTGGGGCGGTTGCCCCACTTACCACCCCCTAAGGCTGCTACTGGATATAGGCATCTGTGGCATTTTACGCATCGAGAGACGATCTTTTCCCCTTGCAAGTTGTTGTGTGACTAAAGAGGCCGATCCTTGCTACACAGCTGCGATCCTTCTTTCACCCTTCTTTCTGCTTCTGTTGCATATGGCATCTGCTCTCTCTCCATGTGGATCTATCCAGTGCCATCTCTTCCCAGCTGCTAGTGTCGATCTTAAAGAGCTTCATGTCCCGTTTGCATACATCCGTATAACGTAAAAGTGGGCGACCAGCGGCTCTTCTGCCTTCTGTTAGATCTATCTGTATCTTTTACAGATATAGGCATACTTTAACAAAAAAAGCTAGATTGACTAATACTGTGATGTTATCTTATCTTATAAGTTACAGACTTTACTTCAAAAAAGAAGATGATTATGTCCTACGCGTCATGCATTTAGTCAGGCATAATAAGTTAATAACCAATAACCAATGACATAAACTCTGCTAAGTCACTGGTTTTCCTGGCTAGCTCAGGCAACTCATTCTATGCTCTAATAACGCCAGGGAAGAAGGAGCTTTTGTACATATTTGTCCTAGCATATGGAATGAGGAATGTGCCTTTATCTTTGTGTCTTTCTGAGTATTTTATTAAATCATGTTTGTGGATTTGAAGATTATGGTTCAGTGTTTTATGTATAATTGCTAATAATTAATCCTAGTAGGCCTAATTAACATAGATCTACCATTGCATTGCTTTGGCCAAAAAAAAAAAGGATTCTGCACTCTCTATTTCAGAAGTTACATATAATATATCCCTGGGTCTTTTTACAACAGCCAGCGTCTCCTATTTAACGAGAAACTGCTGTGTTTGTGAGACTTGTAAACAATGCGCCGCTGTCATACGAAAGTGTACGAGCCGTAGGCTGTCACCGAGAACTGATACTTTGTTACGCATACTGGGACGCTTTTGTGAGCTCTGGAGCCAGCGGTGTAGTGTAGACCAGTTGATACATACTAGTAAAAAAACATCAAAATGAATGTCAAATTTGTCTAAAAGAGTTTTCTAATACTGCAGATTTGAAAAAACATAATCTGTTACACAATGGGGAACAACCTTACAAATGTCAAATATGTCAAGAAAGTTTTAGTGATCTGTCATATATGAAAAGGCACCAGTTGTCTCATACGGATCGATAAGGAATCATTTAAATGTCAAATATGTTTCAAGATTTTTTTACAATCTTATCTTGATGAATCATCAGATTTACAAATTCATTATTTGGTTCATACTAGTGAAAAACCACTGAAGTGTCAAATATGTCTATAAGACTTTTCCTGATCTGCTAATTTGAAAAGACATCAGTTGATTCATATTGGTGAGAAACCATTTAAATGTCAAATATGTCATAAAGGTTTTAATCTTCAATCATGCATGAAAATACACCAATTGTTTCATACTTTGGAAAATCCATTTAAATGTTAGATATGTCTAAAAGAATTTCCCCAATCATCAGATTTAAAAAATCACCTTTTAATTCATACTGGTGAAAAATCATTTAAATGTCAAATATGTCTAAAAGAATTTTTCCAATCATCAGATTTAAAAAAATCACCTTTTGATTCATACTGGTGAAAAATCATTTAAATGTCAAATATGTCTAAAAGACTAAGTCTAAAAATTTGAAAAGACACATTGATACATATAGTGAAAAACTAGTGAAACATGAAAGATTATAATTTTGTTTTTACTTTTTAGCAAAGTATTTACACTTCACCCCTTTACTATTTGAATAGTGTGTTCATATTATAAGTGATTTACAAAGTCAATCTATTTGTCTTACAGGAAAATAGGTTGAAGCAAGAGATAGAAATGAATGATCTTACAGATAGTAAGAAACAATTCTCTTTAGCTTCAAGATTTCTATCTGTGTCAGAAAAGGCAAACAACAGTCTTTGTCCTGTACCTATCAATATGCCAAAATTGGAACTCCTCAGTCAAGTCCAAGTCCCAGAAGTGCCTTTATGTGAGGTAGTTATATATATCATTGAATGAACATATATTATTAAGTGGTAATAATGACAAAATTTTGAAAATGTATAAAAAAAAAGTTGTCTACTTTCAATCTTTCTCTCCCCCTTCCTCTCAGTAAAAAAAAATAAGCCAAGCTTTGTCTGAATAATCTGTACAATTTCAAACCTTTAGGTATAGTATTGATATATGAAATAAAACACATGACTGTTTATTTAGCTCAGTGCTTTATGGCTAGTCAAACATAAATATTTCAAGAGCATAAATTGAAAAAGTAAGCTGCTCTTAATGCAATCTCTATGTTAAAAGTTAATTTAAAATTTTCCTTTTAGACCTTGCAATCTATGGGGCATATGATTTTAGGGTCATCAGTCTCTGTGGCCAATGGTTAACGAGCAGGCTTGCTATGTCTGTTGATTACGTACTTATGCTTCAATTGTTATTAACTAGTTTTCTGTCACTAGTGCCAATGCCCAGGTGCCGTCAGTAGTACTAAGGGCCTTCATCAGTTTTATCACTATCATTAAAATATAGTACATTGCATATGCAATACAGTCTGTGTTGTAATTAAAATCCTATGTCTTACTTCATTGTTGATCTACTTTGTTCATACAAAATTACTCTTCAATAGTCAGCCTTGGTAACATTAATAGAACCATATGAACCAATCGAGCCTGCTGAAGGACCAGCACTACATAGCACTTTTCATTTAGGATCCAGTCTATAATTCATATACACATCTGTCTAAATCCATCTGTCTAAATTCCAATCTAAAGGTAGAGAGCTCAAACTAAGTTCTTTACATGTCTCTCCAACTCTCACAGAATAATTGATTATTAATAAAACATATGTAGACAAATACAATTTATATTTATGAAACATCACCTGTCTTTGTGTAGAATCTTACAGACTCTATTTTTTTCTGAGCAAAGTATCAATAACATAATAATGACTTTGGTATTGTTTTGTTGTGTTTTTTTTTTCTAGCAGGTGAAGTTCATTGATGAAGATAAAGAAAAGATTGAAAACTATGTAAAGTCTGATGTCATACAAGATCAAATAGAACAGCGCCATCCAGATGAAACAGTTTTAAGTACAGAAATTAATTTTGTTACTGGTGAAAAAACATTCAAATGTCAAACATGTCTAAAAGAATTCTCAGTCTGCAAAATTGAAAAGACATCACTTGATACATGCTACAGAAAAAACATTCAAATGTCAAATATGTCAGAAAGGTTTTAGTGATTCTTATTATATGAAAAAACATCAGTTGCTACATACTGATGAAAAACCATTCAAATGTCAAATATGTCAAACAGAATTTTCCAAGTCTTTAACATTTAAAACTCACCAGTTGTTTCATACAAATGAAAAACCATTCAAATGTCAAATTTGTCTACAAGAATTTTCTCAATCTTCACAGTTGAAAAATCACCAGCTGACTCATAATAGTTTAAAAAACATTAAAATGTTACTTTGTCAACGTGGAGTTTCAAAATGAAAAGACAACAGTAGGCTTATATTTCTGGGAAAGTTTCCCTTTCAGACCCATGATCTATAAGGCAGATGATTTAAAGATCATAAGTTTCTGTGACTCACAGTTAACAAGGGTGTCATGTGGCTGGTACAATGACCAACCACCTTTACATTTCCCCAACTAATGTCGTACCCATTAGAGCTGGGTGAACTCTAGGGTGTCATGTGGCTGGTACAATGACCGCATGTACGCGAAACAGCCTCCGAGAGGCTGAATATCGTAAAGAAGCTAGCTGGAACGAAGTGGGGGGCGAATGCGGGTGTACTGAGATCACTGTACATGGGTGCAGTTCGGTCTCATATGGATTACAGTCTCCCAGTTCAAGTTTGGGCTTCGCAAACGTCTCTAGCGAAGCTCGATGCGGTCCAGAACCAAGCCATACGACTTATATGCGGTACGTTTCGCACCACACCAGTTGACGCTGGCGAGATCATGGCCAATGTGCCGCCGTTGAAGTTGCGAAGAGAGCGAGCCGTCCTGCTAGCTCACGAGAGATACGGACGGCTGGAGGAAGGATGCCCCCTCAGAAGTCTGGTCGACAACTGGGAGGGTAAGAGACGTCTCAAAAACCGGCCCTGCTTCATGCATGTGGCGCGTGGGCTGGTCAGAGAGATGAATCTACCGGTAGAGCGGGCTGCTCTTTCCCCGACCGGTGCCTTCCCCCCTGACAAAGCTTTCTGCATGCCGACGGTGCAAAGGAGCTTGATTGACCCGGCAGTCAATAAACAGTGCGATCCTAAACGGCTACTACAAACCGCCAGAGATACCATCGCTTCGTACCCGGCCGGAGTGACCACTATCTTCGCGGATGGCTCCGTGAAGACGCTCGAGGGCACTACCAGGGCTGGATATGGGGCGGTGGTGCGACTCTCAGGCAACCCCGAAAGTGTGGAGCTGAGTGGGCCCTGCAGTGGCAAGAGCAGCACCGAAGCTGAACTCGAAGCAATGCTCGCAGCATTGGCGTGGGTAGCGGAAAGAGTTGGGGATGGATCCACGACCCCAGCGGACGTGGTCATCTTTACCGATTCAATCTCTGCCCTCGATGCCCTTGAAGGGCAGCACGCAGGCGTCGAACGGGTAGAAGCACTCCTCGCAGTAGTGGAGCGCCTTCTGCAGCTCAATGTAAATAGTTTTATACAGTGGGTTCCATCCCATTGTGGTCTGGTCAGTCATCAGAGGGCTGACTTTTTAGCGAAAACCGCGGTAGCAACGAGCACCTTAAATGATGAACCGTACAGTCTTGCGACCGTACGATCCCTAGCCGACAACAGATTGTTGGCACAGTGGTACGCTAGCTGGGACGCTTCCGAGAAAGGCCGAGAGCTTCACAAGCAGATGAGTAGACCAGACCGAAAGGACGCATGGTGGACGCTCTGCCGTGCGGAACAGGCAGTCCTAGCCCAGTTCCGAGTCGGACACTGCCCAATTGGTGCGTACTTTGGGCGGTGGAGGGAAAATTTCGACACACGGTGCCGCCATTGCTTCGAGGACGATGAGACAATAGAGCACATTCTCCACGAATGTCGCGCTCTGCAAGATGAACGATCGGGACAAGGTAATGAGAGAGAGATAACTGGTCCATGTGTGGCAAAGGGTCTGTCCTTGTACGGGGATAAGGCGACCCTACAACTCACTGTACGCTTCCTCTTCCGTGCTCTAAGGGAGTAATCTCAGCACGGTTTATTTCAAATGGGGTATCTGATTCGGTACAATGACCAACCACCTTTACATTTCCTCATCTAATGTCATTAGAGCTGGGTGGACTCTAGGCTGTCATGTGGCTGGTACAATGACCAACCACCTTTACATTTCCCCAGCTAATGTCAGGTACCCATTAGAGCTGGGTGAACTCAAGGGTGTCATGTGGCTGGTACAATGACAACCACCTTTACATTTCCCCAGATAATGTCATTAGAGCTGGGTGGACTCAAGGGTGTCATGTGGCTGGTACAAAGACCAACCACCTTTACATTTCCCCAACTAATGTCATTAGAGCTGGGTGGACTCTAGGGTGTCATGTGGCTGGTACAATGACCAACCACCTTTACATTTCCCCAGCTAATGTCATTAGAGCTGGGTGGACTCAAGGGTGTCATGTGGCTGGTACAAAGACCAATCACCTTTACATTTCCTCATCTAATGTCATTAGAGCTGGGTGGACTCTAGGCTGTCATGTGGCTGGTACAATGACCAACCACCTTTACATTTCCCCAGCTAATGTCATTAGAGCTGGGTGAACTCTAGGGTGTCATGTGGCTGGTACAATGACCAACCACCTTTACATTTCCCCAGCTAATGTCATTAGAGCTGGGTGGACTCTAGAGACACAAAAAATTCCTGAATTAAAAATCCCAGGCTTCACCAGGATGCGATCCCAGGATCCCTGATTCGGTAGCCAAGCGCTTTACCATTCAGCCACCATGCCTCCAGATTGCTAGGAAGTATAAAAATTTAGCAAAAGACAACCGCACTCAAAGGACACTCATTTACCCACCTACCTACATATATGACTGCATAGTAAAAGTGCGTCCAGATTGAGCAGTATGGAGATGGAGTACTCTGGTGTAATCATTGCAGAAAAGTTAAAGAACTGAGGTACATAGAAGACAGTAAAAGAAAGAAAACTGCCCAGTGGATAGCTCTAAAATGAAATATTTGTATGCTGTCTCTTAGTTTCATGCATGTGTTTATTATAACTGAGGTACATAGAAGACAGTAGAAGAAAGAAAACTGCCCAGTGGATAGCTTCTAAAATGAAATATTTGTATGCTCCCTCATGCATTTGTTTATTATAACAGTTTTCCTTTACTCTAGTGGAAACAAAACAACAACTAAACTCATGAGGTCCACTCCTTCCCTCTAGAGATTAATGAGCCTTATAGATCTTTTTTTATTTATTCATATTTGTTGCTTATTCATTTGGTTTATTTTATTTTCACACAATTTGTTTGGCTGATAGAAATTAACACTTTTGGAAGGGCTTAATGACTACAAAATTGAAAAGAAATGGAAGGTAAACATTTGAGCTGTAGAATTATCTTACTCTATTTCTTTGCATACTGGTGCCAGGAGTGAAAATATTTTGAAACTTGGTTATTGTTCTTGATATAAGGCCTACTTATTTTACTTTAAAAAAATATTATTTATATTCTTGATGAATTAATTTGTGGATCATTATTAAACTTATAAATTTTTAAATTTGAATGCATACCATTCATAGCAGTGTAATTTAAAAAAAAAGGTCTTTTAAGAATGTAATATTAATGAATTCAGCTTTTGGACAGATGATCCAGATATTTGATATAAACCCTGGTCTTTTGCTAGGTAATAGAAATGACTCCAAGTGGTGTTTTGGACATATAAACTTAAAAAAAAGTCCTACAAAATTATAATGTCTGTGACTGGAAACATTAATAATACAAAAAATAAACTATTAACTCTTTCTCTCCTAATCGACGATACCATCGTTGAATTTGAACTTATCAAATTAAGTTAATGTTAAATTTTTAAAAAACTTGACTTTAAATTATATTAAAAAAGCATGCATTTCCCTTTAATTCTATACCAAATACAAGATTTTATGATAACAAGCAACAAAGCTAGTGAAGCCCAATCTTAACAGGGGTAGTGAAATAGTAATGAGCAAAATGAAGAATTCCTTCAAAGCTTGGAAAAAAATTACGGAGAGAAAGAGTTAAGGAACTTTTTTATTTAGACTATATGATGTGCTTTATCACAGTTGTAGATTTTGGCAGTACTAACACCATATCTTACATAAACTTTTTTATATGCATAAACATTTTGTTGAACTAATAGTTATTCCAATTTGTAGTAGCCCTCCAGATCTTGCCATCCAAAGGGCTGATCGTCTGTTTCTTTGGTCAAGGTTAATTAAGATTTCTGGCCAGCTCAGTGACCAACCCACTTTGGTCAAGGTTAATGAAGGTGTCTGGCCAGCACAGTTACCAACCCACTTTATGTTTCCCAACTAATTAGAGTTGAGCATCCTAAAAATTCCAAAGTTAAAAATCCCTGTCTTCACAGAGATTTCAACCCGAGACTCCTCGTATTGGAAGTCAAGCACTTTACCACATGGCCACAGTGCCCAGAAGTCAGACTAGATATTAAACATTATTTTAGGGATGTCTCAGAAAACTTTGCATGGCAACTTTGTGTAAATGCAGCAGAAATTGTTAGAATAATTGTAGTCTCTAGAAAAGTCTTTATAAAAAGACTATAAAAAACATATCATTTGATATCAGAGTTCACTGTTATTCAAGGCTAGGCTGTGTTACTATACTGTATGTGATCTTTTCACTTTATTTCATCTTTACATTTATATTCATTTTCTGTGATACAATTTTGCAATTAAACATCAAAATAACAACAATGTTGAGTCAGCTTAGTGTAAAATGTTTGTTTATTTGTAAAATGTGGATTGATAGAAGAGCCTGCTGCTCATTACATTGAGACTTAGTCCCAACTGAGCTCTGTTTGGTAACCCTCAACAGGCACAAAATAGAGCAGTGAGATTCATAACAAACGAATATTCATATTTGACTAGAGTAACACCTTTAGTAAAATTATTAAATTTAGTAAGCCTTCAGGATAGAAGACTTAAAAGTAAAGTAGCATTTATGCATAAAACACTGAACCATTATCTTCAAAAACAAAAACAAAATTTAATAAAATACTCAGAAAGACACAAAGATACAGAAACATATATTTTTTCCATATGCTAGGACAAATTTGTACAAAATTCTCTATATCACTCTAAGCCTGTTTAGTGGTCTTTAATTAACTAAATATCCACAAAAAAACACCAAAAATGAATTCATATTCATATTAATTCATTTTAATTCTTATTAAATTAAAAATGGATAACAATGCTGTAATGAACTTAACATCAGTTATTGAGTAGGTTTTATACGAACTTCATATTTCTAAGACATCTAACTATTTATACTAATTATTGATGCTTTACAAGACAGTATTTTCCAATAAAACAATGATAAACTTAGGACCTAATTATTATATTATTTTTCAAAAAGTACAGTTATAGCTGCATAAACTATTTTAAAAAACTTTAAGTTGTGAAACTTTGACATCTAAAAGATTTAGGCTACATAAAAGTCTATAAAGTTGATCATGTTGAAGGAAAAAAGAGACTAAGCTGGATGTGTTGAAAGTTAAAATCATAATGAAATCTTAAATTGAGAAGAACATATGGAAAGTAGCTAACTAAAAAGAATCTTTCTATTTTGATCAACATGTCATTGAGATACTCGCTCTGATGCAAGTATTATAAATACTAATGTTTCTCTTTTTTGATAGGCTTGATGGCTGAGATTGTAATAACAGCACATTGGCATATTAATATTTTTATATTAAATTTATTTACACTTACAATATACTTTGAAGAAGTTAATTTTAGTTAAAAACTTGTGAATTTTAGAAAAAAAAGGTCATGCTTGATACTATATTTCTAGTTCATGCAGCCTAATCAGTGTAAATCTGCTACAAAAAGATAATGAAAATAATGACAAATGTATGTGTTTCTATGGTAAAAATCAGTAGCCTGGGGAATTACAGTTTATATCCTATATTTTCATGTAGAATTAATTGTTTAGACAGTGAATATGCCAAAAATTATGTGTTTAGAATAGTTGAGCTTTACTGAAAAGAATTTACTGGTCATTACCTTGCAGATATAAAAAGCCTTGTTTAAAAATTTTCTGCACACAAATTGACTTCTGATTTTCAGTTCATCAAATCGGCTTATAGAGTTTAAAGATTCAAAAAGAAATAATAGAATAGCATTCAGCTGAATGGCTTTATAGATAATTATGTCTAGAAATCTAAGTAAATGTATGGACTGTATGCCTTTTTTTAAATATCATTGGTTCGCAACACACTTACACAGGTCCCTATAAATAAATATATGTTTTTCAATATTATTATGGAAGAGTAGAGAATTATCTAAAATATGATTCGTAATTTATTCTTATGGCTATACTGGTGTTATATTTTTAGCTCCTTAACGTTTAGCTTATTTTAGAGTTTTAGTAAACCATTGCATATTATTGTATATGTACAGCAAAATATTGAAATAAAAAAATATTTATAGTAATTTATTCTTGTAGATCTATAAATTCCCAGCATTTTGACATATATTACATTCATGTAGCATTTATAGTTTTTTTGTTACAAAATTTTGAAAATGCACTTTTTTGTGTTTTTTACCTCCCTTTTTGAAACATGCCAAAAATGATAAAATGCAACATTCGGCACAAGTAAATAAACTCAAATAATTTTTTGACAAGCTTGAAAAAAATTGAGCGTGTTCTCTGTGTGCACATGAATGTTTTTCCTAAGTTTCATCTCTGAGGGCATTATAGTTTCTCTTTAAATATCCTTGAAAAAACACGGGTTTGGAAGGCCAAAATAAAATATAAAAAAAAAAAACGAGTTTTTTAAAATTTGTAACTTTTTAAATATTTAATCTATAGAAATAAATTTGGTATCCTCGGTCTTAGAATCACGAGTTCTATCTAAATAAATAAATAAATAAAAGCTGCGTGACCATTTTGAAAAATCGATTTTGGGTCCCTTTATATAGGCCTATATGTTGCGTCTATGTTTATTTAAAAAACTTCTTCTCTCAAATACTTAAAATATGTTGCTAGGAAACTGAAGTCAAACAACGTAGGACTACATTTATAGCCTGTTGGAAATATTGTGGACTCCTAAGAAAACTCGATCATAAATCGTTCAATGATTGATCTTTGGTTCATTCAACTCAATATAGTTCGCAGGTGTAACAGTTCTAAGTTCATATAGTGTTGTTTATATATAGTTTTATTCCGTTCAGTTACCAAGAATAGGTAAATTTATATTTTCTTTCCTTAATTTACTTATTTTCTTGATTGATTAATTCACAGTTTAAGTAGGACGACTAGTTAATTATTCCAATATTTCGTGGCTCACACTAACCATAGTGTTTGGTAAACAGTAAAACACACTACAAACGAGTTAATGGCACATCCGAAACATGTGTAACAAGGTTACAAAGACAGTTTGTGTGGAAACACAAACTTAAAATCGGCCCCCGAAGTGGTCCACCCAGGCAGGTTTCAATATTTTCAGAAAGAACATCCGAATAAAATTATATCAAAGACAAATGACAGATAAGAATGTAGAAAGAAGGTTGACAGATCTTATGTAGTGCCCCAGCAGATCAAAGGATAGGTGAAAGTGAAAGTAAAGTTAGCTATGAATCTGGACCGACTGAAGTCCGACTGAAGTCTTATATCGTAGGGCGTAATCATCTTTTTTTGAAGTAACGTCTGTATTGTATAAGATAAGATCTAAATGTTTTGTTAAGGCTAATTCTCTCATTCGAATCCTCTTTTTTTTTTCGATCATTTTGTATAACATAAGCTACATAACTTAACAATTCAAATATGAAAAAATAAATTTTTGGCAAAAAATCTACAACCGTTTGCATTATGTGTTTTGTAAAATGTTTTACATGTTTCGGATGTTCCTTCAGAGTTGAAGATAGTTACTTCCTAGTCCAAACCTCCCTCAGGACGACGGAGGATGGCAGCGGGCAAGGTTTGAACCCTGGACCATCGATCAGTAGCGGTCTTAGGGGGTGGCAAATGGGGCAACTGCCCCAGGCCCCGCGCTTGAGAGGGGCCCCGCGCTGGGAGATTTTATTGTCACCAACTTCGAAAACTAAATGAATGATTATAAACAAGGACTTGTTACTCTATATTTTCCCAGTATAATTACCTTACCGATTGCCATTTAAGCTCTTAACTTACATTTTTTTGTTTCGAAATATCGTTCAGTTTCGGTATAGACAGCCGAGTCTAACAGGCTATCATTGTTTAACAGTTTACAATAAAAACACGTGTGGAAGCAACCAATCCTAATTGTTTATTTGGTATATAAATAACGACGTCTAATCGGAATTTTTAGGGAAAATATTTAGTGATAAAGTTTGATCTACTCTTTGCATTATGAAAAATTGAAAATGAAAGAGTCATTTATAACATTTGTAGTATCATAAATGCAACTTTTGACAAATTGATTTTTTAATGAAAATAATCAGTGCTTTTTTTTTTTTACCGTCAAACAGGTACGGCGTACTTCACTTTTTTCAATGTGGGGAAAAATGATCAATTGTCTTGTATTTTAGTGTTTATTATTAATTTTTTAGTAGTTAAAAGTTAGGCAATCCATCACTGAGTACCGACACCTATTTTTTTATAAGCACTGAAAATAACTAAACAATTATACAGTGTATTCTCGACTGTCGCTGGTGATACATTCTAAGACCGCACGCGAATGTCCGATTTACGCGGTAGGCTATTTAATTTCATAAACGTGTAATATTTTCGTATAGAAACAGTATCACCAGTTGATGTGCTTGTAAAACTATTTTGGAAAATCAGTTTTCAGCAAGTTTGGTGATGACGTATTAAGTGTTTTTTTTCCAATAGGCAATTATACTGTACATAGACATAGTGCGGCCTTGGGAAAATCTATGTAAACGTGTTGAAAAACAAAAACGCAGGAATATTTTTACCGGTCCACGAAAGAGGAAAAGACGCTATTAGTTTTGTGTGGAATGTCTGTCCGTACGTTCGTCCGTCCTGTTTAGATCTCGTAAACTAGAAAAGATAGTAAAAATCCGACATCAAAATATTTAAGACATTCAGAGTTCTAATGTAACGGCTTGTTTTTTTCTTTTCTGAAACCAAAAATTTTTTTTAATCACTTATACAAGCAGTATCTTTGAGAACAACACATCTTTTTTGTAGCTATCCACTTTTAATAGTAACAAACACGGGATGCTCTTTAATAAAGGAGATGACTCTTTTTTTTAAACAGGTTAATTCAAATTTTTTATATATATTTTTTTTTTACATTTGTATTGTAACCAAATAAAAATGTTTACTTTTTTTTAAAAGAAAAATCTATTTAGTTTGTATATAAGTTGGACATAATTTAAAACAACAATTAATAAGTAGTTTTCCCTATTATTGAGTTTCATAATTTGGTAGGAGAAGTAAAGTAGTAAACGTCGAACGTCATATTCACTTTTACACAACATATGGTCTACTGGACCGCTGGGGCACCACACAGATCTGTCAACCTTCTTTCTCCATTCTACTCTGTCGTTTGTCTTTGATAGAATTTCATTCTGATATTCTTTCTGAAAATATTGAAACCTGGGTGGACCACATCGGGGGCGATTTTGAGTTCGTATTTCCACACAAACTGTCTTTGTAATCTTGTTTTTATAGATTTTTTTTTTTGTTAAAACCCCTTCCGCAAAAGTCGGGTCTGTGAAAATGAATGGGCCACTGTAACTCCTATAGCACACTTTATTCTTATAGAACATCCTATTGGCTTCTATTTACAGAGTGAGAGAGGAGACATAATATTAGTAGTGAGCGAGTGTTTTCTTTTTAATTCGCATCTGTTAATGCAGAACAATTAAAATACAATAGCCTGTAAGATGCACTTATAAGGCCAAAAGTAAACCAACGTAATGTTCTATGTTTTGTTACAAATATAAGGCTCACAGCTTTGAGGCGGACACATTAGAGATCTATTAGCCCGTTAGTGAAATTTGGTGAGATATATATATATATATATATATATATATATATATATATATATATATATATATAGCTAAGGGCCCCGCAAATGACGCTCGCCCAGGGCCCCGCGCACTGATAGGGCCGCCCCTGCCATCGATACATCTGAACGACTGTCCAGCGTGCAAACCTCACAAAGCATAATTAAATCTATGGTAAATGATCGTCTCCCCTTTAAAAAGCCACGGGAGTTAATAAAAAAAAAAGAAACCTCAGAATTTACGCTATTAAATTTTAGCGTTATCATCATAGGAATCCTTGGTCCTTTTTTAGGCCTCTTTCTTTGCCCTTCGATTGTAAATACTCATGAGTTCGAACAAAATAAAAGCGTGAAATAAAATGCAGTTTACAACATTATTAATTGTCTTAAATTCTGTGGCATTTTACGTCTCGAGAGACGATCTTTTCCCCTTGCAAGCTCTTAAGTGTGACTAAAGAGGCCGATCCTTGATACGTACAGCTGCGTTGTTGCACTTTTACCCTTGTTTCTGTTTCTGTTGTGTATGGCATTTGCAATCCAAGAACCCTTCTTAAATTAAGTCTCATTTATAATGCATACTAATTAGGTTTTTTCTCTTTAATAATCTGCTTGCATAATTTTAAGTGATTCGATTGTTAAAAATTAGATTTTGAGCTTTCAGATAAGAAAAAAGGTAGACGTTGCATCAGAACTTTGAATGATCTAAAATATTGTGATTATTGTGATGTCCGATTTTCATTTTCTCTTCTACTTTCTGAGATCTCAACTGAACGGACGGACGGACAGGCAGACAGATGGACAGACAGGCAACACAAAACTAATGGCGTCTTTTCCCCTTTCGGGGGCCGCTAAAAAAAGAACATTTTACATAACATTTTTTTTTAGAAAACCAACATTGAGAGTCACGTGACATAATGTTTTCTATTAATAGCTGACCAAATCACATGATAGGCAATTCTATTCATTCATCATTGCTACACTTTGTAATCAACGTTTAGTCTTGACTCTTAAGACTAGAGTCTGTATAAGATCTAGTCATCTAGATATCTAATTCTAGATCTATAATAGACTCTATTACTAACTCTTAATCTAGATCTAGTCTATGTAATCTAGACTGTCTACTCTATATAAGTCATCTTAATTTTAAAATCAGCGATTACAAGAAGTGGCAGTAACATTAAATTATTAAAATCATTAAAATTAAGTTACTCAGTTAAGAGAGGATTAAACAAGTTGTAACACTGTTACAAGGCAAGCTTTAATTTTTAAAATTTAAAATAGTAAATAATAAATATTAATCAAATAAATTAAATTTAAATCATTAATAAATTAATAACATAATTTAAATGATTAATTAATAACTACTTAAACTATTAATTTAATTATTTATAATTTTTATAGATCTTGGGGGGGCTTGCATCTGATCATTTCTGATCTTCTAATCTTCTAGTTCTACTTCAACTTCTAGATCTAAGTTTAAGAGTAATCTAAATCTTACTAATCTTAGTAAATCTATCAACATTTAGTGATTTACTGAAAAAAAGATTATTTCTCTACATAATTTAGAATCTAGATCTAGATCTAGTATTGATTATTGATCTAGAATCTAGACTGTAGTAGGCTAGATAGTCCCATGTATAATATTAGATTATTCGATATCTATACTATTATTATAATCTATATATAATTCAAAATAATAGTAATAGTTCGGATATTCCTTGAGAGTTGAAGAGCGGGCAGTGTTTGAACCCGGGACCATCGATAAGTCCGAATGACAGTCCAGTGTGCAAACTGCATGACCAGGTTAAAATGTGTAGCTATAACCATTAGAGTAATCCAGTAATGTCTGTAAATAATCTAAGGATCTCTTTTGCTGTCTTCAGCACTACTCAGCTGAGTTTACTTGCCGACTATTTATCACTTCCTTCGCTAGTTTTTATTGTGTTAAAGAACTTTTGGATTATAGAATATCTTTTTAATAAAAATATAGAAGCAATGCAGCTGTAGAAAGCATATAGGCTTTTCAGTATTAAAATAACTTCAACATTCACAGAATTTATTAAACATGTCTTTCATAAAACAATCAATTTTCTCAGAAGAAAATATCTCTTGGAGATTTTGACTATAAACTAAACAATGTCAAGGTCACTAAATTGA
>JADKLZ010000166.1:2192680-2207153 GCA_021533235.1 Biomphalaria straminea | reverse complement strand
GTCAAGGTCACTAAATTGAACTTCACTCTTGCCAACTAAAAAAAAAAAGGATTGTGTTTTAATTTTAATGATATCTCAACACCTCTAGTTAGCTGCACAGGGAGCGCTGTGGTTGTCTTCTTTGTTTCCTTGAATATGGTGCCGTTTTCCTCCATACCCTACGTGTATATCCTGATTCATCTTAGATATTTAGCTTTGCCAAGATAAGCTAATCTTATTTAACTATAATTCAATATAAGCAGAATCCTTTTTTTTTTTTTTTGGTAATAATTATTCTATAATTAATTTTTAAATTTTTTTAGATTTTTTTTTAGCCATGTCACTGCGGCACATTTTCACATTATTTCTGCTGGTCACACTTTGTGGAGCAAAACAGCGGGAAAGACCTGACCATGTAAGTTCTGAAAAATCATAAAATTTTGTTTAAAATTCATCTGAATCTTCTGTTATTTTGTATTCCTTTAAAATACTAATTGTTATTGTATTAGTTCATTGATAGAATTCTGAATTTCTAATTGTATACTTTATTTTGATTTTAAAACATGGCAGTATCTTTATTTTTTATTCTAGGTGATGCAGATGAGCTCAGAACAGAAGATTAATAAAGTCCACCTTATTTTTATGAATCATCTTGGTGAGTGAATATTAGAAGCACACATTTAGTATTTGAATAATTGTTATAATGTTCACCTATCTCTTAGTCTGTTGGACTGCTGAGGACCCATGCATCCTGTCTTAGATTAAAATCTCTTTCAATGAGAGGCCTGTTCATTCTGTAATGTTGTCTTACCATTGGTTTCTCAGTCTGCCTATTTTTCTTGTTTTTTTTTTATTGTAGGAAGGTCTGAGTTCTAAGAACCTGGTGATACATACAGTTTTACATTGTCATTATTAACTCTTTCTCTCCATAATTATTTTCCACGTTCCAATGGAATTCCACAATAGTATTTTTTTTATCCTTTTATGATTAAGCTTGAATAACTTTCTTGTTTGTTATCAGAGTATGTTTTATTTGGTCTACAAATAAAGGGGAATGCATGCTATTTTTATGGAATGCAAAAGTTTATACAATCAAACATTAATTTAATTTAATCAAATCAATGATGGTATCATCAATTAGGAGAGACAGAGTTAAATAACTTTTTCAATATAGCATTTTGTTTCTAACTAGGCATTAGGATGAAATTTGTGAACATAATTAGTTAGCATTATGACTTACAAAGTCTACCAAACTAAAGGAGTAATGATCATCAAAATAATAATAAGTGACCTCTTCTACTGGGACTGGCCTATCAGCAAACATGACTGCAGAGTTCTAACATGAGACATCAGCAGTTATCATATATTAATGAACACTCAAACACTATTGTGATGCGGAAGATATAAATGTCAGGCATAAATTCAAAACCAAGATCCTTTAGCAAAAAAAACAAAGATTTTATTTTGGAACTACGAATCACTTTAATAATATACACAGTCCATAAATGTACAATAAAATTCAATTTCAACACACAACTACCATCCGTCTGGAAACTAAAAATGCATCTCTATAAACACGCTTTAGTCTTTCTTCCCACCTTTGTTTGGAACCATCCAATCACCTTTCCCGTATGAACATCACTCCTTCTATGCTATGGAATTCCTGTCATTATCATATCAACATGACCTTGTGAAGCAAATATTCAACCATGAAAAGATGATAATCTGAAATTCAAAATGACCTTGAATGCTTCCTTTCTGTGAAAGACAGTTCACATTCTCTAAACAAAAATGTTATGTATAATAATAATTATATAATAATAATGTAAATAAGATTTATAAAGGCTCTTGCTATTTACATCTTCACTATGGTATCATTGAACTAAGTCTCTTATTAGATTTATTGTGTTTCCAGATGTTGGTTACTATGATGGACTGGATAAAGATGCAGGGTTTGCTGTGGAGGTATTGAACCGCTACCAGTCAGAATACTTTGTGCGAGCTATCAATGTCTCCAGAACCTTGATTAGGCTTGGCTACTCGGAAAGGTTTGTGTACACCACGCATCCTTGGCTGGTCTCTCTTTACTTGGATTGTCCAGATATTAAACTGATGGGTGTCCAACTAAAGGTCAGTTAATAGTCAATCAAGATGACTTGATTACCTCACAGTGACTTTTCTTTACATTGGTATTCTCATGTTTGTCTATATTGGGGGTATGTCCATAGAACAAGTAGGTGGAAGCCTATGAATATTTTGTATTATCTTCTCCCTTACTATTTAACACTAAAATTCAATATCTAATTTTGAGATCTGGATATTTGCTTAATATTACACAAGCTCAATATGTGAGGCAAACTCTAGACACTGGGTTCATTAGTCACTTTTTTAACACACAGGCTGAACACACAGTACACACACAATGTGGAACTCTCTTTGAAAGGAGTAATTCTATATATGCAAACAACAAACACATAAACACAGTGTCAACACTGGAGGTCTCATATTTTTTGTTAATGTTTTAAAAACTCTTGACTGACTGACATGCACACCTACCCTTCAATTTTTATCTTTTTTTTTTCTGTACAATATTTTTTTTTCAACCAATGGTACTTCTGTTACTTATTTAAAATTTTGACTGGGTTTAGTTAAGAAAAACACTAAATTTGTTATTGTACTGTTTTTTTTTTTTTTTTCCAACGAATGTATTTTTGTACTTCTGTTTTTTAAAACTGACTTTGTTATTGTTCTGTTTGTAGTGCCCCAACAAGACAGAACAAGATGATTTCAAGAAGGCTGTGATGGAAGGACACATAACATGGCATGCCTTTGCTATGAACATCCAGACAGATTTCTTAGGTGCCAAGTTGTTTACATTTGGCCTTGACCTCAGCAAGAGCCTGGATACCATGTTTGGCATACACAGGACTCATGCGACCATGAGTCAGAGAGATGTACCTGGTAAATATTGAATGTTTGCATTGAAAATCATCTTTATGATATTATTGTAACAGATGTGTTTCAATTGCCATTAAACCTGTGTTATTGTTCCCTTTCTCATTGAGTTGCCTCCCTTAGATTTAAAACAATTTACTGTTTATCTAATGAATAACAGGTGTTACTTCAAAAGAGAAGATTCAATTAAGCATATTAACACTGACACTTTGGTATTATACACTAGTTTGAACACTTTAGCTGTTAACAACAGAATTACATAAATGTTGGTCCCCTTCAATGTAGAATGACTATTGTTCATCTCCTAGACCACTTTTGTATTTGACTTTCAAAACCTTATTCTGGAGAGACTCTCTCATCCACATATAATGCAGGTTAATGGCATTTACTTTGTTGGTTGAGGAAACCAGCCATCTTTCATTTGAAATACTTTTCTTTCAGATCTGAGGCAAATGCTTTTTAACTGTCCATAACTTTCTTTGTCATCATCTAACTAATTATCTTGTTAATATTGTCTGTACACAGATTAAAATCTTACCCAAAAAATAATTCGGTAAATTTATTTTTAACAGTCTTGGTCTGGAAAATATTGTTGGAATGGAAATTTTAAAAAATGTTTGGCAGACTTTAAGAGGATGTCAGCTGCAGCCATTTTTTTGTGTTTTTATTTTAGCATACATCCTTATGCATGATTTAACTTATTATATATTATTTCATTTGTTTGTTTGTTTGTTTTTATAGCATCAATGTTTCCTCAGATATATTTAAGTTTTTATTCAAGCAAACTTTTACTTGTAAAATTACTAGAACTGCACATTGTATGAATTAACAACATCATATGTTTTCTCCAGGTATGACCAAGGCTGTGTTGCCACTTTTGGCCTCAAGGGGAGTTAAGGCTATCTCAGTTGGCGTAAATCCTGGCACAGCACCTCCCGATGTACCTTCACCTTTTGTCTGGAAGCTGAGAGACTCGGACAAAGAAGGTCTTCTGGCATTTTGGATAAAAGGTAACATTTAGCATTAAAATATGAACTCAAACAAAGGTCTTCTAGCATTTTGGATAAAAGGTAACCATTTAGCTATAAAATTATGAAGCTATTTGATGTGCTCTTTTGTGGAAATGAAAATGTAACAAAACAAAATCTCTTTGTGTATTTTAGGAGGATATCCCTTGAATCCAGGTCCTGACCCAGCCCACCCTAGAGGTTTAGCTAGAGAGAAATGTATCATAACTGATGGTCTGAGTGAAGCATTATGTTTTGCCTTTAGGACTGATAACACTGGACCACCAGTTGATATTCAGGTGAGATTTGCTAATATATATATATAGTTCGTCCATCGTGGTTCGATGATGACCACTTTGTCATCCAGTGGGCTGAGGGCTTTGCACTGGGGTTTTGTGCCTCCTCATGTGGCTGGTGAGACCTATGCGAGCCCGGAATGTTCGGCCGCACTCTGGGCAGGTAATTCCAGCTGGAGCTAGTGTCGTTTGCCTTGCTTTCCTTCTCTGGCGTTTTTCTTTCGCCAGCGTTGACAAGTGACTTGCGCTGGAATTTGGATTATAGTGAGGAGGATTCGCGCAACACGTCGACCTCACTCTCTCGCCCTATAGCCCATCCTTTTCCGGAAGCAAGATTTGGTCAAGACGTCCGGGGACAAGTTTGGGTGCAGTGGATGACCAGAGACTTCCTGCGTGTCTTGTCCTGCTCTTAAGTGCTCCACAGCACTGTGCTGGTATATGCCTTTCTGTCCGGTTTGCCGAGTTTTTCACGTTTCGCACAGGCCGCCAAGTCCAGACTTCACATGCTAGGTTTTTGCTAATATAAGTCACTAGTGTAAAGCACTAACATGCTAGTGTAATGAAATAGTGCTAAAATTTAAAAAAAAAAAATTACAGAATAAAATAGTATGAATGTTATTAATGATGGTGTGTTCATGCACTGATACAGTTTGGAATCAGCTGCATTACTGGTTCTACCAAGGTAAGTGCTGTGAGCTTCCTAAGGGTCTCCTTCCTGAAGCTTATTGGCTTAGGCCCCAGTCGCTCACTTTTGCCGCTTTTCCTGTTAACGATAACAGTTCTACCTGACACAATATTTTACTGAAGGCCATGAGTCTGACAAGTTGTCTGAGGCTTTCTGATATGTATGCCAGTGGAAGCATTTGAGGAGTAGAGAGCTTATTTTTATTTCCACTAGGCAATAACAACTTACAGAACCTAATTCTTATCGTGAGGAAGAAAAAAGAAAATAATATTTCTGACTTAAACAATGTTGACAGTTAAGTTTTTTTTTTTTCACATTGTTTTAGCCAAAATTTTTTTTCGTCTTTCGGTGTTCTCTATCAGGAAATTCTTGGCTAAATTTTGTCTTTTGGTTTTCTCTTTCAGGAAATTCTAGGCTACTATGAAATAGTTCGAGCTGAGTTTCCAGGGGCAGAGCTTGTAGCTTCAAGTTTGGACAATTTTGTGAAAGCCCTTGAAACAGTAAAGCCAAGCTTACCAGTACGAACCTTTGAGATTGGTGACACCTGGGTGCAAGGGGTGACTAGTGACCCTGGGAAGTACATCAAATACCGAGCTTTCGTCAGAGCTTGGGAGGCATGCTCAAACTCTGGTAAAAATATTTTGTGTTAACTTTGGTTTAGCATCGCTACGTCTGTATTAAGGCTAAGCTTTTTCAAGGTCTGAAGAGATGATCTTTTTTTTCCTTGTATTTTTTCAATCATCATTAGCATCTTGTTTCCATTACAACTGCATGAACCTATACATAAATGTTAGAAGAATATGTACATAGTTGTTGCAAATGTGATCATTTATTGTTTTAAAAACAGTACTTTTGTCTGGTTATTAACATGCCAGCTTGCATATTCAATCATTTTCTATACAAATAAGCTTTAAACATTTTTTCATATGTGTTTTATACATTTAATATTTAACATATAATATTTGCTGTTATCAACCAGGCAAATGTCTAGACAGTGATCCTCGTATTCAAGACATGCTACGCTTTTTGATTAAACTTCCTGAACATACTTGGGGAGCTCATGATTTCCTTGATCATGTCAATTGGACAAATAGTCAACTAGCAGTTGCCAGACAGTGTAAGTGGATTTTTTTTTTCACATATATACTACAAAATGTGATTTTTTTTTTGTCTTCAAAATCATCATCATATATCAGTATCTGCCCAATCATGTGATATTTTTAATACATTGCATTTAAATTATTTTTTTTTAATTTAATTAATTTTTAAAAATCAAAGCTGAAAAGAATGGGTTTATTATGTCAAAGTTTTTTTTCAAATAGTCATTCCCCCCCTTTTTTTTAAGAACTAGCAAACTAAGAGGGAGATGATGTCAAGGTCATTGGTTTCCTGGTTTCCATGGTTGAATGTTAACTCTTTCTCTCCGTTATTACTCTTCCGCAATACTTCATTTTGCTCATTACTTTTTCACGGCCCTGTTTTCATTAAGCTTCAATAGCTTTGTTTTTTATCAGAAAATTTTGTATTTTGGTACCGGTATACAATTAAAGGGAAATGCATGCTCTTTTTATGCAACACGAATTCAAGTTTATAAAAATCAAACATTAATTTAATTTAGTGCTGTCGAATCAACGATGGTATCATCAATCAGGAGAGAAAGAGTTAATAAGGTGTCATGACAATCACCTTTATTTTGCCCAACAATTATCAGGTACCCATTAGAAAAAAGTGGAATCAGGGTCATCTTAACTCTTAAAAACCGTAATTTTTTTCTCCTTCTACCGGAATTATTTTTCCTCCCCACTATTTTTATCACATAGGCCTTTTTATAAACGTCATACTGTTTTTTCTGTTTGTTAAAACATAGACATGTCATATAAAATTTTGTTGGAAATTGAATATACTATAAGAAATTTTATCTTTCAGTGTTATAGATAGTCACTGGAAAAAAATATTTGGTAATTTCAGAGATGAAAAAATAAAAATTAAAAATTTTAATCTGTAAAAACTGACTTACCCAAGTAAAAAAGAATATTCCAACAGTCCTCAATCATTATTATTGTATGAAATATTAAACTCTATCCAATTATCTATTTAACAAACATAACTGTGTTAAACTTGATCAATATTTACACTTTTAGTGAGGTTTCTTTCTAGATCTACTAGGGCCTGGCTGGGGCAACGCCCCCTTTCATTTACTACTTTTTCTAGATCTAGGGATGTCTAATTCACTACCAGAGTCACTTTAATCTAGAAGCTGAAAAACGTTTTTAGGATAAATTTCTAGATCTATTTCTAGATCTAAGTAGTAGTCTAAGTCTAAATCTAAAACTAAATATAAAAAGATATCTAGAGCCTAATCAGCAGTAATACAGCAAAATGGCCTGTCAGCCATGATGACTGATGGAAAAAACGAAAAATTCACTAGTCACTTACGATAAAAAATATTTAAAATATTAAAAACAGCTTAAATCCACAAAGTATCAGAAGAAAAAAACATTCAAAATGGCCGCTCTAGCGTTTCCTTAAACCATTTAATGGATTAAAAACGTGGATTAGAAATAAAAAAGAAGTAAACAGGGAAATAGTGATCGGACGCTGGTAGCGTCATTACGTTAAAACGGCCGGGGGACTGGACGCTGCCAGCGTCTTTACGGTCTTGAAGAGTTAAAAATCCCAAATTAAACCCAGTCTTCTTAGGGATTCAAACTCTAGAAATGTCAGTTTGGAAACCATGCATTTTATCACTCGGCCACTAGGCACTCCTTTAAGAAAAGAATAGGCTTGAATCTCTGTTATGATCCAAACCTTTAAATCATCTCATTGGGAATGTGTTTATATTAAAGCATGGCTGCCTGATTGAATCTCTGTTATGATCCAAACCTTAGTCATCTCATTGGGTATGTGTTTATATTAAAGCATGGCTGCCTGATTGTGTGGTAAAAGTTTTACCTAAAATCGTGGAATAGGTTGTCTGATTAAATTTCTAAAAACATATAGGCTAGTACAATTTGAGTCTCTGATTAACATGAATGACACTTTGTGTCGAAAACCAATTAGCAGTGGTATTTTCCTAAGAAGTCTTGTTGATGTAATCATTTCAATTTAAGATTTACACTATTCAACACAAGATTAGGTAACAAATTGGTATGTTTTGGACATAGTCATCTTCTTTATTTAAAAACATATCTGTAAATTATAAGAAAAGAAAATGAGATTCAATTATTTTTCTCCTACAGCTGAAGTTTATAAAACTGCTGATGATATTATTTTCTCCTACAGCTGAAGTTTATAAAACTGCTGAAGACACTTGGAGAGAGCAGCATCAGTTCCTGGACTTTGCCTTCAATGCTCTACAGGACCATCCATTGAAAGGCATGGTGGAATCTGAGTATGATGACACTTTGGCTATACTTCCAGATCTTGGAGGTACTCTCATCAATTTCACTGTTAAAAAAATATTTTAAGGAAAAATTTTACTATATTTTAAAATATTTATAGGAAATACTCATACTAAGTAAGTCTTTAGTAATTGCATAGTTCCTTTTAAGAAATAACTCTGCATAACAATAATAAATGGTATTGCCTTAGCTGATTAGTCATATTGTAAGACTCACTGTCAAAAGTCATCCTTCAAGGTACAGTGGAGGGAGCATGGAAAATGGGGTCAGCCAAAGAAAAGCTGGCTGGATAACATATAAGAATGGTCCGGCCTCTCTTTTGATATCCAGCTAAGAACAGCTGCTGACTAGAAAAAAATGGAGATTACCCGAACTGTCACAGCACCCTTTGATAAAGTCAATGGACAGATGAGAGAGAATTGTTATAGAAAAGTCAGTTTAATATTTAGGCATCATCTGTTATGCAGTATAACACTTTAAGGTCCAGAAATTTAGTTTGAAGACATTAAACTTCACTGGAAGAAGAATCATTACAGTAACATTTTGAAGGACTTTTTTTTTTAATTTCAAGAATTCAGGCTTTCATACTGTCAAAAATACTCTATGAATATTTTTCATTATTTTATCAAAAGCTACCAATGTTTTTAAAGATTCTTAAGTTGGGAAATGTATTGCTGTTTGTTGACTTTATGATGGTCCCTTGTTTTAACCCCTCCTGCCACTATCCAGTTCTGTATTGCTGGTCTGGACTTGAACAAAATAATTGTCATTTCTTAAGGAATGACTGAAACTTGTACACAACTAACCAAATAGTCTGCCTATAAAATCAACCTTGTTTATTTATCTGCTTCTACAGGTTACTCTGATGGCCAAACTGATGTTGAGTACACATGTCCTGGTGGTGTAATCATTCAATTTGCCAAAGATGGGTCACTGTCAAGATTATATGATCCTGTCAATCAGGTACATTTTAATTTGCTGCTGATCTGCAGGCATTTGTTTAGGCTATCTCACACAAAGGTAGATTGATGCCATTTCACATTTGTTTAGTCTGTCCCACACAAAGTTAGATTGATGCCATTTCACATTTATTTAGTCTGTCCCACACAAAGGTAGATTGATGCCATTTCACATTTCTCAAAACCTCAGTCAAGAAATCCAAAACTCATAACTAAATTTTCTGAACACATTTACACACTAGTTAAAGTCATTTAGGCTCAAAAAAAAGTAAAGTTCCCCTTTCAGACCTTGTGGTCTATAGGGCAGATGATGTAAAGGTCATCTGATTCTGTGGCCCACGGTTAACGAGGGTGTCATGTGGCCAGCACAACGACCAACCGCCTTTACTTTTCCCCAACTAATGTCAGGTACCCATTAGAGCTGGGTGGACTCGAGGGCGCCCGAAAATCCCGAAATAAAAATCCCAATCTTCACCAGGATTTGAACCCGGGACCTCCAGTACGGAAGCCAAACGCTTTACCGCTCGGCCACCGCGCCCTCCCTTAGGCTCAAAAGCATAAACAAAAATCACTGTACTTCGCATGTGGAAAAAATGGTTAGTCAGGGGGGAACAGGGTTACAGCAATATGTAGGGGACAGCTGTGCCTGCATTGGATGTGGCATAATATGTAGACCACATCTCTGACTGCATAACCACATGAAATACTGTAATTCTCCTAAATATTTGGACTCAAAAGAAGATTCGTGTACATTGTATAGTTTTACATTAAGCTTTGAAGTGGGTTGCTTACGGACAATAAAGATTATTATTATTATTATTATTATTATTATAATATAGGATCTGAAAGCTAATTTCAATGCAGTGAATGACATAGTGCCATCAGGTTGCCAGGATCAAAATCTTCATTAAATTATTGGACATAAGGGTTTTCCTAATTCATCTCAAAATTACTTTGCACTATTTTATTCATATCTTTAATCAGAGTTTGCTTCTATGTAATTAGTATAATAGATAGATTATAATTTATTTAAATACGTATAAATTTGTATCCAAAATTTTCCTCAGCGAGACTGGGCTAGCCCCTCGGCACCTCTCGGTAAGTTGATCTATGATACATTTGTGGAACAAGACTTTATCAACATGGCCAAACTGTACAACTATGAGGCAGGTGTCGGCTATGACAAACCAAATGTTACTAAATATGGCAAGCCAGAGAAAAAGAGATGGAACGTTTCTGTTCTGAATGTCTACAAAAAAGGTAAGAAACAATTTGATATGGAAATGTTTTTATTAGTTGAACTCACTTTTTCTTTACTTGAATAGAATATAAAAAAGTTTGTGGTGTATTTTTTTATTTATTGTCAGGTTCTTTATCTTGGCTCAAGTAAAGTTCCCCTTTCAGACCTAGTTTTCTATAGGGCAGTTGATGTAAAGGTCATCTTTTTCTGTTAACAAGGGTGTCATGTGGCCAGCACAATGACCAACAGCCTTTACTTTTCCCCAACTTATGCCAGGTACCCATTAGAGCTGGTTGGACACAAATATCCCTAAATCTTCTCCGGAATTCAAATCTGGGACCTCCGGTTCGTAAGCTTAGCGCTTTACTGCTCTACCACAGCTCCTCTCTTGGCTCAATGGGTTACTTAAAATTATGTCTCATCTTATGAAATACAGACATTACTTCAAAAATGTTATATATGAATACAACCCTAACAGTGGGATCAATGGTTAATCAGAAATACTGTAACCTGTGTCACTGCAGATCAATAATATGCACTAAATAACAATGAATATGCCCTATATGAACCACTATCAGTAAAGCTTTATATCCACAGATTAGCATTTTCACCCAGACAAACATTTATCTCAAAAAAAAAAAAAATTCAAATAAAAATATTTCATAGCTCAGTTTAGTTTAAATGATCAAGGCATCATTTCATTCATTTCTTTACCTTCTGAACAGTTAATACCACAAACTGTGATTTTTGGGTGAAAGCCACAACTACAGATAGTCAGACAGTGACCAAGTATGGAGCTCCTGAAGTGTTCTATGTCCAGTACTTGACCAACCCAGCAACTAAAGGTAAGTTTATGTCCAGTACTTGACCAACCCAGCAACTAAAGGTAAATTTATGTCCAGTACTTGACCAATCCAGCATCTAAATGTAAGTTTATGTCCAGTACTTGACCAATCCAGCATCTAAAGGTAAGTTTATGTCCAGTACTTGACCAATCCAGCTACTAAAGGTAAGTTTATGCCCAGTACTTGAACCAATTCAGTTACCAAAGATAAGTCTACATCCAGTACTAGATCTATGACAAATCCTCAAGTTAAGTCTATTTCCAGCAACTAACCAATCCTGCTACTAAAAGTAAGTCTGGCATAATTAACAGTTATATTTTTCCAAGTAGTTTTCATAAATTAAGGTTTCATTTTTTTAATTAGCTTTATAAGTCTACTGGGGAAATGTAGAAGTATACAGATTTTATTTAGCATTTTAGTAATCAAAAGATGTCATTAGAATCATAGCAATGCTCTTTGGAGTGTAGTTGCACCAGGCTTGTCAAGACCTCCATATGTGTAGGTTCCAAAAATGGCAGAAGAATACTCATAGATGCATTGTATTTTAAAATGTTTATAAATGTTTTACATTTTAAAAATGGTATACAATTTTTTTAACATAACATAATTAAAAGGGATTAAATAAAAAATTAACAATTCAACTTTGAAAGCTTACAAAAGCAAACTACAAGAAATCATCATCATCATCATCAAACTCCATTTGAGTGAGGGCTTGAGAGGCTTAAATCCTCTCTTGCAAAAGCCCTGGACAGAAACCCTGCTGTCTTGCGTAGTGCGTAGGCGTCACCATACAGGTCGAGAAATTTTGGTTTCCCAGACCTGTCGAGACGGAGATCAGCAAGTCTGGGGCAGTCGAACAGAATATGAGACACGGTTTCCTCTTCTTCCCCGCAGCGGGGGCACCGTGAGTCAAAATTTGGCCATAAGCGTGAAAAGTATGAGCCAACAGGACAGTGGCCTGTCCTGCACTGTGCTATAACAGCTTGCTCAGGCCTGGACAGCCTCCACCACGGGGAAGTGCGGTCAGGGCGCCTCATGCGCTCCCAGACTCCACGGGCTTTTTGGGACTTGTCCCAGCACTCAAACCACTTTTCCATTTCAGTTTTTTGAATTGTAGCCAGGGCATGGTGAAAACTTACAGCCTGTTCAGTTGGTGGAATTTGTCCTCCCTGGTGGGCCAAGGAGTCTGCAATAGTGTTACCAGTCACACCTATGTGACTCGGTACCCACTGCATTATCACAGGAATGCCATAGCGCTGCTTCATGTTGTGTGAGGCCATGATGACAGTGTCGATATTGGGGGGCCATGGTCCAGGGCTTTGCAAAGCCTGTAGTACAGGTTTTGAGTCAGTGACCACAACAATCCGTGTTGCCCTCAAAAGTCCCTCGCCGAGATGTGAGTCAATGACCTTTAGGGCTTCACAGACTGCCATGGTCTCCGCATCAAAACTGCAAACACTACCACATGGTCCAAAGATTTTAACTGAGTGGGAGCCAGGAAAGTCGATGTAGGCTCCATAGCCTGCTCTTTCGGAGTCCAACAATGCCGACCCATCAGTGTATGCAAAAATAGCACAGGGTTTGAAAGCATTAATGGTCTCCAGTGCTATTATTTGGAGGTCGTTAGATGAACGATTTTGCTTGGTGGCGTTAGGATCTGCTAGTCTCAGTCGTACATCTGGGGTCGTTGGGCGACACCAGGGGGGAAGGGGGGGAAAACGTTGGATGTTTTGTTGGTTGGTGGAGAGGCCAGCTTTATCAGATAGTCTAGTGGCATGGTGCATAAAAGACTGCATCTTGATACGTCTTCTGCATCTCCAACCATCCACTAGTTTTCTAGCTGGGAGGTTTTCGTCCAGCCTTTTATATCGCTCAAAGCAGGTCAGTACTGACCTTTCCCGCCTAAGGTTTAGTGGACCAACATTAACCATTATTTCAGCCGCATTTACTGGACTTGTCCTAAAGGTACCACAGACAAATCTTAGTGCTTGGGACTGTATTTTATCAAGCTGTTCAAGAGCAGTCCTAGAGCCATAAATTTGCACAGGTAGGCTGTAGTCTATCTGTGATCGGACTGCTCCTAAATACAGGGATCGGAGCATGTCTGCTCGGGCTCCCCACTTCGTGGATGCCAGCTTCCGCACAATGCAAACTACAAGAAATAGGAAACTGCATATATGAATTTTAAACAATCTTGAGAACATCCAATTGTATCAATCAATTGTGTTATCTTGTGGGGTTTTTAGTTTTGATTAGTGCACTAAACTGACATAATTTAAATTAGATTGTCACACTTCATAACACTATTATTTCAGACATTCATTTCAGATTCTATATTTGTGTTTTTGTCGCAGGTATTGATGTCACATTATTGTTGCTGGGTAAAGTAACCACACGGCTTCCAGAGTCCATCTCCTTTGGATTTTCTCCCTTGAATTCCAATGCAGCATGGTCACTTAGCAAGATGGGTCAGAAAATTGACCCTTGCAATGTTGTTCTGAATGGTAGCCAGTATGTGCATGGTAAGTTAACATTTTGCTTTTAGCTTACATTTGAGCTTTTATACATTTACTGCCATAACTATCAGTCATTAGAATAATGGTTGATAGTTGAATGACTTGATTGAAAAGAATAATCTGAAGAAAATGAGTGCACATTTACCCAACCAAGGATGTAGTGGATTCAAGACAAAATACCAGCTATAAAAATATGGTTAATTATAGAAATTTGTGTCAGGGCTGGCCTTGGGTAACTGGAGGAACTAGGCAAAGTGAACTTGATGGCTTTCATGAAATTAAAGAAAAAATAAAGTATGCAAATTATCAAAAACCTGTCCATCTATAATTAAATAGACAAATAACTGAATTCATGTATTACAATTTCTATAGTAAGAACATAGTTTGACTAGTAAATAAATAGTCATAGTGTTCTACTATGTTTGAGATTTGATCCAAGTTTGGTATTTTTTAAAATGTAAAATTATTTAAGTCCTGTGCGAGGCCCCCACCAAAGTTGGCTGCGGCCCTGTTTGTGTGATGTGTGGCTGACATAATTGCTTGGCTACAGTGGGACTTGAGCTAAGTTGTGTTTGCTGAGCTACAGTGGG
>JADKLZ010000166.1:2146234-2160757 GCA_021533235.1 Biomphalaria straminea | reverse complement strand
AACGGCTACTTTTAGTTTTCTAAAAGCAAACCGTTTAATTTATAAAATTATTTATGCAAGCGATTTTTTAATAAGAAAACACCAATTCTGAAACAATTACGTAAATGTAAGGGAGGAAATGTTACTATAATAAATGCTCTAGACATGCGGATATCACGCACATTTTTTAAAATGAACTTTTAGCAGCGACTTTCGTGTACTAGCGTAAAGCCCGGAAATGACATGATTCTAAACTAATTTCTTAATTTTTTAAAAAAATCAGATTTTTAAAAATAAAATTGTTTAATGCCCCCATTAGAATGAATTGGCCTATTTTTTTGCGTTTTGTTTGTTGGTTGGTCTGTCCGTCACGGTTAGAAAAAAACACTAAAGGCTTTTGAAAATATGATTTAACCTTTACTGTTCTTTCAGAAATATTGCGATAGTTTAAGGATGGGAGCATACAGGAATTAAGCCAGGGACTTAGAAGAAACATCCGAAACATCTTGCGAATAGGCGGATCTGACAGGGATCCGACTCCGACGGGGGCCGCCTCTGAGTTTGTGTATTACACAAACTCTCTTTGTAATCTTGTTTATTTCTAACACCACTAATTTCTCAACTGGTCCAGACAAGAGATAGGATCAAAGTTATTTGAGAAACTAAAAGGCATAAAGTGCGCTAAACAAAAAAAAGTGATGAAAAATGTTAATAATCGCGAAGACTTATTGTTGTTAGTCTAGAATCTAGATTTTTTTACAAATGTAATTCAATGACTGATCCAAACTAACTGAAACAACTACCCTTAATATGAGATTTTTAAAAAGGTTATTTATTTGGTAGTTCCTTGTTTCTTTGAGTTTTTATATAAGTTAAAATTACGGTTCAGCGTTTGATGTGTTGTTACTACTTTACTCTGTAGTCTTCTCTTCTGAAGTAACTCAAGATGTAGCGATGTTAATTATAATATTACTCAAGTCAAATGTTAATATATTTTGTTATAAATTTTACAACCCTAATTTGTGTCGGTTTTAGTTTTTTGGTGTTTTTTTTTTAAATTGAGATGTCCCTAACAGAGGACGCATATTTTTATATTGACATAACAAAGGTTAAATAGTATTTTAGTTCTCTTATTTTGCTTGATTTGTGATACTTTCTTTTAATTGTTAGACACTCGGTGTTAGACATTTAGTTAGTACTTAGTGCCATGAGATAAAGGCACATTCCTCGTTCCAAATCTGTACAAATGCTCTTGCTTACCTTGCGCCACTAGAGCTTGGAATGGGTTGCCTGAGCTAGCCAGGAAAACCAGTGACTTGGCAGAATTTGATTAATATGCATGACTGAATGCATGACGCAAAATAGTTGACGGACTTACTTCGAACGCGACATAGTGACGGCTTAGTGGTTTCTAGTCTATGCTCATTGTTGTCATCTGGTGTTCGTGACGTCAGATGGATAACTTCGTATTACTGATAGACACTCGACTGTGGCGCTTTCAGTTTTTAACTTCATTCAAGTGCGCAACGGTCTGGTCTTACTCTTTCTAATAGTTAATGTGCAACTCTTGTTACTTAGTAGTTTAAACGCATCTAATTAACCCATAAATAAAATAAATAAATAAATGTTTGCCTTTATATAGCGCTACTTTCATGCTTATAGCTTGCTCAGAGCGCTATGGTCCAATCTTTTTAGGATGGCTGCCTGGTCGAGCGGTTTGCACGCTGGACTGTCGTATCGATTTACCGATAGTCCCGGGTTCAAACCCTGTCCGCTCCCATCCCCCGTCGTCCTGCGGGAGGTTTGGACTAGGAAGTAACTATCTTCAACTCTGAAGGAATTTCCGAAACATGTAAAACAAACAAACAATCTCATTTATGGACCAGTTGGGGAGGCGTTTCTAAGATAAGGTTTTCCGTGCAGCCTTTAGGCGCTAAGTTAACACAACTCTGCCTAATTCGTGTGTCGAACCTCGAACCAAGCCAAGCCAAGTTCAAGCGTGCTTAGCCTCTTGACCACTTCCCACTACAACAAAACCAGACATCTCCAGAATAATGTGTCGAAGTTAGACAGCCATCAACAACTACAAGATCAAGGCCTTTCACATAATAAATTCTAATGCTTCGTTTAATTTTAAAATAATTTCGTCTTTTAGAGGAATGTATGATACATTCTCATTTACTTATAACACCTAGTTATTCAGAGACCCCAAAAAAGATCCCACAATAATGTGAGTCTTCCTTTATGTATCAGTACATCTACAAGAATGTATTCCATTGCAGGTTCTTTAAGTATTAGTTTCATTTTATTCAATTTAGTCAAGACTTGTCACAAGTAGATCTAGTTATAGGATATACATATACATATACAAATTCATTGTGTGCCACCTAGTGATCATAGTCCCGAGAGCAATGAGCCTTCTCGCGCCATGGTTTGTACTCTAGTGTATTTGGGATTACGTTTTTAAACGCAAGGGAAAAAAAGTTAGAATGAAAGAAAGAATGAGTGGGTGATAGAATAAGAGAAAAAAGAAAAGTTTATAGATAAAAAGAAAGAAAGACAGCAAAAGTGAGATGTTTAGAAGGAAAGAAAGAAAATAGGAGATTAATTATAGAATTTGTTACACTCTGATTAGCTTCGGTTGTAAAGAAGTTGTCATACGTGGCATATGAACTACAAAATTCTATCTGACCAGGCAATGTTTTTACTTCATATGTTGTATTGTATATATTGTAACTACTGTTTCTTATTAACACGAACGACCTACCAAATTACATTTGTTCAGGAACAAAAGTCAGATTATTTGCAGATGATCGCATAATATATAGAACAATAAAAACAACACAAGACACAGAACTTTTACAAAGAGAATAAGATGAATTACAGAAATTGGAATCACATTTTGTATGTGTCTCTTCTCTCAGAAAATGACATTTATGAAAAGTAACTGAACAACTAAAATAAATAAAAACTATTTACTTAATTCATAGTAAATCAGTCATACAGACTAAAAAACTCAGAATATCTATGCATAATAGCAAATGAAAAAGTAACATGAAACCGCCATATTAATAAATATAAAAAAACTAAAACAAAACATTAAAGTTCATTAAAAGAAATTTTAGCTAATCAAATAAGAATAAAAAAGCTAAAGTGCTAATTACCTTAATTATTCTAATATTAGAATATGAATTCTCTGTTTTGGATCCCACAAGAAAACATAAAAAAAACAAGAACAAATACAAAATAGAGCAGTGAGATTCATAGAATACAAATATTCACATTTGACTAGAGTATCACCTTTAGTAAAATCACTCAATTTAGAAACACTTCAGGAAAGAAGAATAAAAAGTAAAGTAGCAATAATTCAATATTATTTTTTTCTTCTTGAAACTGTCAGGTAGAGTTGAGCCTTGGAACTCTAGGCCAGCAAAATTGATCAGGAGCCCCCTCTCACCGGCCTGAATGAGAAAAGTGTACACCTGGATCCCCGCCATTTTCATTTTCTCTACCTGGCTAACCATGCAAGACACGCCATTTATGTAACGCCCCCTTGAGGAACACTGAACCAAAATTTACAGTTACAAAACCAAAACCTAATAAAATTTTCAAAAAGACAAAAACTATAGAAGCACAATTCTTGTTCCATACGCTAGAATAAACTCGTTCAAATACTTCTTCCTCCCTAGTGCCATTAGAGAATGGAATGGGTTGCCTGATTCAGCCAAGAAAACCAACTACTTGGCAGAGTTTCCGTCACTGATTAACATGCATAACAAAATTAACACATAAAATGCGAAGGATGTAGGTATCTTCTTTTTTTTTAAAGTAATAAAGATAAGATAATTGCTACTTACACATGCACATGGAACAACATCTTAACTATAGCTCTAAATCGAGTGTTAAACAAATAATAGATCCCTATTTTATAAGCACAATGTAAGATGATCAGATGATTGACAACAAAAGTAATAATTCCATGTAGATTGTTGTACTTTCTCCCTGGAAAAAACTCTGGCATTGCTGCTTGGGCCAGAGAGAACAATGACAGTATCAGTAGGGACCTGCGAATCAGGAAATTTTTTTCGAATCGAATATCGAATCGAATATCAGAAAATATTCGAATTTCGAATCGAATTCGAATCGAATATTCTTGAAAAAAACGTGACAACCAACAAGTGTAAAATAAAACTTGAACTTCAAAATTTTTATTATATTATGTTTATTTATACTGAAACACATTAAAATGTTAGCAATAATTAAATTGCAAAGCAGGCGTTTTAAAAAAAAGTTCCCCCTTTCAGACCTTGTGGTCTATAGGGCAGATGATGTAAAGGTCATCTGATTCTGTGGCCTACGGTTAACGAGGGTGTCATGTGGCCAGCACAACGACCAACCGCCTTTACTTTTCCCCAACTAATGTCAGGTACCCGTTAGAGCTGGGTAGACTCAAGGGCGCCCGAAAATCCCGAAATAAAAATCTCAGTCTTCACCAGGATTCTAACCCGGGACCTCCAGTACGGAAGCCAAACGCTTTACCGCTCAACCACCGCGCCCTCGCGTTTTAAAAAAGTAGATCTTTATTTATTTTGGCCCAAATCAAAGTTTCAGCATTATTTTCCGAGAGATTGTGACGATGGTCAGTAATAATTTGTCCTCCTACTGAATTAACTCTTTCTTATGAACAATTTGTTGCCTGAATTACAAGCAAATTCCTAGCTGCTCTAGCCAAAAGTGGAAAAATATTAATACTTTTAAAATGTTTCAATTTACAACTGCTTGCTTCGAATACAAACTGACTTCATCCTTAATTTGCTCAGAAATGGTGGAAATTTTGTTGATTCTGGTATCTCCTTGAGCATCATGCACTTTCTTGAACATTGAATCCATAAGGCTTCCCCTATTCCTGTCTTGAACAAGACTTTCACGTGGCAATTCATCAGAATGTTTGCCAATTTTGCTTCCGTCAGAGTTTGCCAATATTGTCTCTACAAATAAGACAGCTTTTTTAGTTTCAGCTTCTGAAAATAAGTAGTGTTTAAATCTTGGATCAATGAATGTGGCTGCCAGGAGATGATCCATTGTCAAATCAAATCTTGCTCCAAGTTGTTTCAATAGCTCATCTCGAAATTGTTGGAGACCTGTTGGTGATTTGGACACTAACTCTTCCTTCAATGTAAAAATGCAAGGATAGATCAAACTTATGCTGACATTGGAATCAGCACTCAAAACTGTTGTTGCTTCTGCTGTTGGTCTTAGAATTGGAAGAGAAGCTTTCAGAGTATCTTGTAAAGTTTGTGTTAATGGTTTTGGTGGATTTCTTGCACATTTCTTTTTAACACCACATTCTACAAGTGCAAGAGAGACAGGAACAGAGTTTTGGTCAATCCATTCCAGCAAATAATATGTACTATTGAATCTAGTAATAACATCTAAAGGAGGCTTTGATTCATTCATTCCTTGATCAGTTTGATATTTGGACAACATAGTTTGACCAACAGTTGATGAATGAAAAAAAGCCAGCAATCCTGTGAACATGACTGATTAGGTTCTGAATGATTTTTTGAGCACCTAAAGCAGCATTGATTGAAAGTTGCACACCAAAACCGAGCTTGAATTATCCACAAAAAAAAGCATTACTTTTTTTTGAAAATATTCGAACATTCGAAAATTTAAAATAATTTCGAATCGAATTCGAATATTCTTTTAATATTCGAAATTCGAATCGAATATCGAATATTCGCAGGTCCCTAAGTATCAGTTGCAGAAATCCTAGCAGAATGATCACAAGGGTCACAGCCTTGACCAGCTGGACCTCTTTAGCCTTTAACGCATGGTCCTTGTTCTTGTTCACGTCATCATGGTGAACCGTCACGTGGGTCATCCGTTTCCGGTTCAGTGAAGCCTGTATCAAGGATCTAGCTAGGATAAGAGAACATATCGTTGAGATGAAGAGAAAGATGACAGGGCAGACAGTTCTAGCCACGACTAGCTCGATGAAGTTCAATACTTGAAAGTGACTGTATGGATAGAATGTCAGTTTTGTGAGGTTGGTAAATGGGTTCGTTTGCCATGTCAGATAATAGGATGAGAGTAGGGGGATTCTAAATACAGTGTTGCACATTAATATAACAGCATTGATAAACACAGTTCTTTGAAATGTAAACATGTTTTTAAATTTAAGGGGCATGGCAACGCAGCAGCATCTTGTAATGGCCAGGTAAGTTTCTAGGCAAGTGGAAGCATCTAAAAATATATATTGGTAAAACTGTATTATGACACCCACAGTGATCATGCTAACAGGAAGATCTTTTTGCCACGGAGACAGAGCTATGACGGACGCGATACCCTTACAAGTGTCCAGAGCCACGTAGACCAGATCTGAAACGGAGAGTAGCAGGAATGTGATGTTCACACCGTCTCGTAGTCCAATTTTGCAGAATGTGATGACATTTAGAACGTTTGCAATGATGGCGATAATCTGCGCGCTGGGACTAAGAACTTTGGTGTAGGCAAACATAACAGACAGTAGATGCTCATCACTTATTGTAGACATTTTTAAAACTAAGTCTGTAGCCTCATCAATGTTCTGTGATTATGTTCGTATTTTTTCTATATAATAATAATAATGATTTAATTTATCTAGAGCTGTTAACAAGCATAGTGTAGGCTCAAGGCTCTACGTTAACATAGCAGACATAAACAGAAGATGTAAAATTAAAAACTTAAAAAAAAAGTCTTTGAAAGATAGGTCTTAATATAGGACTACGTTTGAAGAAAGTGTGGAAGTAGCAACAAAAGTAAATAATACATTTTTAAAAAATCAAACGTAAGCCTGTTGTTATATAATGGAGTTATATAATGGAGTTATAACAGACTGCAGCAGTCAGATAAGATAAGAGAATTAGGATCATGATGTTCTCTTATGTTTCTCGTAAAACGACGCATTGAATCGCTGTGATCGTTTTATTTACTTTAAATTTCATTTCCTTAAGTGCCTTTGAAAACTATAGAGTTTATATCATTATTTCTGTACTAGTTTCTGTTCAACTTGATAGCTCGTTACTCGATGTCACATAGTGCTGAGCGTGGTTGTGATAATGAATGATCTATTTATTTAAACTAGTTCTGGGATGGAAGATCTTCTCTACTCTACAAGTACTTTATGTTACCTCGGTAATGTTTAGTTATTGTCTAGACTGTGCCATTGTTTAAACAAATACAATTAGAGAACACACGGACATTGATTTGATGACAAGATGATTGCATGAATTTTTTTCTTTTGATAAACTGGAACATGCCTCGAGCTACGAACTAATCAAGTTGGCAGGTGTTGTATAGATTAATCGTTGGACATGTTTCGCCCAGACATAATGTTTACTTTCTCCTATAAAATAACTAATTTGACATTTCCGAGATGTTTGTCTTCCGTCATTTATACAGTGCCATGTAAACAAACATAGAAATGCTATTGCACTTTAGTGAACAGTCATATGTTTGGTTATTAGATATGATAGAGTTTAGAGTAAACTAATTATACTGCAGTAGGCAAAACTATTTTGTTTGCAAAGAAGTTGAATTAAATAACACACAATAACATTACGTGGATTGTCTAAACTAATGTACGCAATGAACTGCTGTTTGCCTATAGATTGTTATAGGAAAAAATAACTTAAATGTTATAGGAGACTTGAAATGTAAAAGGATCTATTTGACGTACTATTTCTCAGTTGTCTGTATTGGAAAACTTGAAATAAAAGAATACTTATTTTCAAATGTAAATCTACATTATTTCACAAAAACATTTGTTATGTAAAAGTTGTATGCTGAAGCATGCTGAGTCTCTTTTGATTATTGAGGTGGGTGAGGAGCGATATCTGGTTGCCGTGCTGCTTAGCAAACATTTGTGCTCGTGTAGGGATTAGAACTCTAGCCAAGTGGTTCATGCAGCTCAGCCAAGTAACTTTAAATTATTTAGAATGCGATGATACTGAATCGGTACTTCTAGTGAATTTAAGAAAAACATTTTTTAAAATACTTTTAAAACAACAAGCAAAGCTTTTTTTTATATTAACCAAAATGAATTAAATAGTTTGCATCAGTCATGTAATTATATTAGTAAAACATCTAGACTAACATAATAAATCTGTGTGATTTGAATAATTTTGACCAATTGTTTTTGTTTAGCGCAAGTTCATACTGTTAGTGTTCTCAGTACGCAATGATGGCACCACATGTCATGACCAGTTGGAAAGGGATAGAGGAAGAAAGATAAGTGAATATGGGCTATCGCTTTTTAAATGCATTAAAAAAAAATCCTTCTCAGTCTCCTCAAGCTAATATTCTAACCACTAAGCAAACGAAGCGCTAATGAAAATAAAAAGATTTTATGATTATCTATTGTTAACTTGAAACTTGAAAGCATAATGAGGCTAACATAACTTATACAACCACATCAGTCAAGTATAATTTCTATCCCTTGTTCGAGATATCAAACAGACTTTAATAATTACGACTAGTTAAGTAACTAACTGGTGGATTATTTTATTGATTCTTTTGATTCTTGCTTTGTCAGATAAAACAAATAATAATGAAAATGTTCAGCCTAATCTGAGATTGGATGTTATGAGGCAGGATGAAGGAAGCCGCTCTTTCTCATTTTCTAGAAACTCTGCATCTTTTTCTTAATGCTTAGGCGCTAAGCCTTCACTAAATTTAGCGATGCTGCTTATGCTCTAATTTCTGTTATTTATGTCATCTATTACCCTTTGTAAACTTTCAGTATATATTACTTGGGCATTAGTGTAGCAATGTACTCGTGGGCTCGTGTTCAAAAATATGATAGAGGGCCCCATTCCGTAAATTGTATGTAATAAAAAAAAAGTGTGTCTTCCTCTATGTATCAGCACCTCTACAGATAAGTCTTCTAGTGCAGGTACTTTAATTGAGTGAGTGTCATACTCAATTTAGTTACGACTTCTAACAAGTAGATCTTGTTAGTGCATGATATAAATTTGAAACATCTAAATTTTTTGTCAAAACACCACTGTGGGCCCCGAAAAGTCATGGCCCCGGGCGCAATGAACCCTCCCCCTCACGCCAGGTTACTACGCCACTGTATTTGGGACTAACTCATTAAGCACAGAACCTCACTCTTTCAGACGTGGAACATTTTATCATCTGAAAACAAAGTGCTGCCAACGTTTACAAGGATCCAGAAATGTGCTGCCTTAGAGATGAAGATTTTAACTTGCGCAAAACTTGTCTTTTTTTTTTAAATTGTCTAGTAGGATTATACTAAATTGGCTGCAACCTGCAGCGTAGTGATTTTGTTGATGTGTGTTGTTAATGGTCATTGATCTATAGCACCAAACTGCTGCTAGAAAACTTGAATAACTACTTTGGGAACAAAACTAAATATAACCTTATTTATAAGGTGGGAAGCGTGGTCGAGAGGCTAAGTGCGGCTTGAGCTTGGCTTGGCTTGGCTACCTAGAAGGGGGCTCGAAGTTCGACACCCGACTCGGGCAGAGTTGTGTTTACTGAGCGCCCAAAGGCAGCACGGGAAACCAATTCCTAGATACCCCCTCCCCCCCACCGGTCCACAAATGAGATTGGACCAAAGCGCTCTGAGCATGCTATAAGCATGAAAGTAGCGCTATATAAAGGCTATAATAATAATAATAATAATAATAATTTAAACAAAATCAAGTTGAAATGAGATATAAATCATACACCTGTAGTTGGCTTAAGTCGACTAGAGTTAAAAAAAAATCAGTCTCACGCTCTAGAGTCGTCTCCTCTAAGACCAAGTGACGACAATACCACCTATGTTACATCCATAGACATAAATAAATATAGACTGGCCAATAACAGAGGCGTCACTATGGTGGGTGTCACCCGGTGCGGTAAAATCAGGGTGTCACCCCCCCCCCCCCAGCGTTCCTCTTATTCTTCAAATAAAAAAAACTATCGTTGTTCAGTTGTTGTTTTTTTGCGCGATAATACAGTTCGTTGATTGCTGCTACACAAGGTTTAAATGAGTATCGATTATGTTTTTTTTCTCTTAATATTATCGTTAATCATTACATACATTAACACCTACGATTTTTTAAATAGAAAGAAATTAAAAACCAACTGAGCATGCTTTCCTAAGTAAACATTAAACAGCTCTAAATGGAAACTTTTGAATAATATAATCACATATATCACATATAGTGGTAGTTTCATGAGGACAACTAATGAAAAATGCAACTTAATGAAAAGTATATAGATAGGTACAAAAATTTTTAAATAATTTTTTTAACATATATAAGTTTACAATAACTTTAGAAAATAAATATTTAAATTTCCTTTTCAGGATTTCAAATAAGAAAACTAATAAAAAAACCTTTAAACTCAATATATCTTGCGACTTCGTTTTCAATGGACAGAATTGCTCAATTTGATTTAAAAAAATAGTTGTTAATTAATGTTTTAATGAGAGAACATTGTTAGTTGATGTTTTAATGAGAGAACGTAATTAGTTAATGTTTAAATGAGAGAACGTTGTTAGTTGATGTTTTAATGAGAGAACGTTGTTAGTTAATGTTTTAATGAGAGAACGTTGTTAGTTGATGTTTTAACGAGAGAACGTTGTTAGTTGAAGTTTTAATGAGCGAACGTTGTTAGTTGATTTTTAATGAGATAACGTTGTTAGTTAATGTTTTAATAAGAGAAGGTTGTTAGTTGATGTTTTAATGAGAGAACGTTATTAGTTGATGTTTAAATTAAAGAACGTTGTTAGTTGATGTTTTAATAAGAGAAGGTTGTTAGTTGATGTTTTAATGAGAGAACGTTGTTAGTTAATGTTTTAATCAGAGAACGTTGTTAGTTATATTTAGTTTTGCAAAGCTTCTTTTCACATGACGCCTTGTATACATACATTTGGTAAGAAACAGTTAAAGGTTTAATTCAAAGGCTGGTAGAGATTCGTTGTCGTCTTTCAAAACTTTGCTGCATTCTAGTATTCTAGTTTTAGTATTTCTGTTCACATATCTTGCCGTCAGGCCCAATTTAAAAGAGATTGATGCACTCTATATTAACTTCTTGCTCTCTATTTGAATAGTAAATCTTAAGAATACTTTCCTGATATTTTCATATTGTTAAAACGTATTTTTCTTTTACATTAACATGCTAGTTTGATTTTAGAAAAGTTATCTTAATAACATTTTGAGCTAACTTTTCACATATTTCGTGGAGTAAATGTTTAAGTGCTCGAGCTTAGCCACCACTTTGAAAATAATGAACACTTAAATTTGAAGGTACTTTTGTGTTTAGTTTACTTTTTTGAGTACAACTGTCAATAAGAAAGTCAAGCAATGAAAGTTATGCATGCATTCACAGACAGCTGGCAACCATATTTGTGCTGCGCCTCTAGTGTTTGTATTTTCAGAGAGACGGCAAAGATTTTCGCCGTCACACTTTCATAAAATCGTTCTTTCATGGGTCTAACAGCAACACCATGAGCACACCAGCGAGTTGTTCATATGACACGCTATCATTAATTATATTATCCTATCTATTAGTATTAGCGGCAAAGAAAGAAAACCCTTTTTCTAGAGAACCAAGAAAGTATAATTAGAAAATATTTTCCGATTAAGAATTTGGACTACAAAGCTTAAGTAAACGGTGTACACATCCATTCAAGTTTCTTTTCTGTTCTTCATTTATTACTGCCTGCACTTCTTCATGAATCCTTGACATTGTAGCTGCATTACCATGTCCCTGAGCTCATAATATCGATACGTTAAGCCCATCTCTTTTCGGTCGTTTTAAATTATCAGAACTGATACACCAGAATTGGCCCACATTAAGAGGAATATCCTATATTTCTGTCATTTCAACATTACCATTGCTACTGTTAATATATCTTACAACTTCAGAGATCTATGTTATGTGTGCTGTAATACAAGATACCAGAGTACATTGCAGATTTTATGTCTCTCATCTCTGATAAGTATATCCCTTAAGTGGTTTGCTAAAACATTTATATATATTTTTGGTACAAGCTTGGAAAGTAACTTTTTTTTTCACCGCTGACTTTCGATCGTATAAGTTATTATTTCAACACTGGCTCATATTTGGATAACATTTCCACAATTCCAAGAAAGAAAATTCCATTATTCAATGAAAAGTCTTCTTCAGTTCGCCACTATATACCAACTTTTTCTTTGCTAGAAACAATGCGATAGTAAGCAATGTATAATACAAGATGTTCCTCTGTTTTCCCATCTATACGTCAATCATAGCAATGACGTCTTTGTCAATTTTTTGAAGCTAAAGTCCTGCTCCCAAAATGTTCCTAATTTGAAAGCCTGATAAGTGTTCTTCAGTCTTCTCTCGAGCTTCTCGTTGTGGACATGTCCACTATTTATCAGAGAAGAAAATCTTGTTATTGATGTTTTCCCATTTAGAATAATTTAATTCAACAATTTCTAAGACTTATGATTTTGCTTCTGTCACATTTTAAAGTTGGTATTTTTATATATTTTTTTAAAGTGTCTTTTTACACTTGGGTGTCACCCCATATCGGGTGTCACCCGGTGCGGACCGCACCCCCCGCACCTGCCTAGTGACGCCTCTGGCCAATAAGACTATTTTCTGAAACGAAAATTTGTGAATTGCAATTGTGTGTATTGTTAAATCTCTAGGACTGAAGATCATGAAATGTTTAAATTTTTCATAATTCGGAAATCTGAATTCAATAGATATTAGATATACATGTTTTCAAGTTACATGAAGTTACTTCCTTTTTTTCCAGTCTATATTTATTTATGTCTACGGTTACGTCATTCACAACCAATCGCTAACCTCTTCCCACCGTCTCCATAGAAACACACACACACACACTTCAATGTGCTAACCCGCTTGCAAGTTGCAACACATCTCGGAAGTTAAAGGAAGGCGCGAAGTCATTAACAATCATAATTTTTTTTTATATCTGAAATCTTATTTGACCAAAATGTTTGGAGCCAAATGTACAAATGGTTCATCAGGCCCAGTATCTATTTCTTAAAAAAGAAAAAAACAACTTTCTAATTTTGTTTTCATTTTTTTTCATTTCTTATTCAACATCTTCTTCTCTTTTCTCTTTCGAACTTTTAGTTAACATCTTGCAAACTGTCGAGAAAACTTTCACAAATATATTTTTGAAAGTAAAAAGAAAAGGAAAAAATTTTATTTTTTATTGAAAATGTTCGGTAATATTACCAATACTTTCTATCAGGCGATATTTTTTTTACTATTATTATACACGCAAAGTAAACAAAAATAATAAATACACATATCGCCTGACAATGTAATATTAGTTTAATTAATTAAATTAACGAAGAAAAATTAGTAATTTACGATGAATTTACGTTGAACAGGTTGTATGTCTCGAATAGCACACAGTCCACATCAGGACCTGCAAAGCTCAAAGCATAATGGAATGACAAAAAAAAAGCTTAGCCCTCGACACGTCAGACTGATGCGCTTCCCTGGTCATCGCCACATTTCTATATGCTTGTGAGTCTTGGACCCTGACTGCAGAGCTAGAGAGGAGGATCCTAGCAATGGAAATGAGATGCTACAGAAGGATCCTAGGCATCACATTTAAAGACCGCATCACAAACCAAGAGATTAGAGACACAGGGTTACTGCAGCGATCGGACCCCACGACATACAAATACTTATATAGCTTTAAAAAGCAACGTAGTTTATCTGCCCTTCCTTTATTGTGTACTGTAAACCGATTACCGAATACACCTTATAGCTGGCTATTTTAGTTTTTCTGCCATTAATAAAAATCTCTAATAGCGCCACAACACAAGGGAGTTCCTTGTAATAAAATAGTACTAAAATAATTTCAACATTACTGCATTCGCTTTACAGTATTGTTAATTTAATATTTAAGTTTGTATGACCATTTGAACAATATTTTTATTTGGGGGAGGGGGATGCCAATCAGTCGGAGGCCATAAACTACAGCTTAGTTTGCCTAGAGGTCAATCCAACCCTGTCCATGAATGGACGGAGAGGTCAGTGGAGTTGATCCAGTGGTACAGAGTTGTTACGGCAGTTTAGTAATATACGGTGAATTGTTTGTACAGAGTTGTCAAACTACACTATTGGCTGTGGCTTATAAGAAATTAAAGTGCTACGTTTTTTAGAGCCCTGAGTCACTTCCGGTCTTTGCCATAGCTAAACCAGGCAGCCGCCTAGGGCCTCCAATTGGTGGGAGTTCCAACAAAACTAGAGAACATTGGAGAAAGAAATGACGAAACTTGGGTCTGATCTACCACATATAGTAGAACAGTAGAACACTATGACTCTTATGTTTTCTACTACGGAACTTGCGATATATGAATCTCAGGTATTTATCAATTTTGATTTACACGCGCAGGATTTAAATACATTGTGTCATTTCATTTCTTCAGTGTTTCTATTTTTATAGAATTAAAATAATTTTATTTATAAAGCGCTGTTAACAAACAGAATGTAGGCTCAAAGCGCTGTTAACAA
>JADKLZ010000166.1:2124127-2135660 GCA_021533235.1 Biomphalaria straminea | reverse complement strand
GACTTTTGAAATCCGTGCTACGCTATGGTTGAAAGCTACGCCACTGTATTAGACTTTTGAAATCCGTGCTACGCTATGGTTGAAATAGTTGTATGCATGCTTATTTTGCCTGGAACATTCTTAAATCTCTCAGTAAAACGGTCGGCATTACAAGGCTTCTCCACCACACCAAACACAATCTTCTAGCCTTCAAGTTCTGTTATAATTTGTCTCTTTTATCCTACAAACGAAGGGCCCGCAACTCATGGAAAAACAGGTCGTGTTTTCAATGTGACTCCACATGCTGTTGTTGTGATAGTCAATAAGCAACTGGGGAACCGCATCATCCCTAAGAAAATTAATGTAAGAATTGAGCACATTAAACACAGCAATTGTCGCTTGGATTTTCTGAAGCGTGTTAAAAGAAATGAAGAACTCAAAAGAGAAGCCAAGGAAAAGGGCATCAAGGCAAACACCAAAAGAGTGCCTACTCAGCCAAGAAAAGCTCATTTTGTTAGTACTAAGCTTGTGAAGCCAGAGTTTCTGACACCAATTCCATATGAAATTCTTGCTTAAATAAACACACACGTTTCTTTCAAAAAAAAAAAAAGAGTAGGCACAAACACTTCTTAGTAACCTGGTTACGCGAATCATGGGCGAATGTATAAGACTACTAGACCTTATGATATTCCAATGCAGAGGCGTAGCTAGGGTGGGGGGAAGATGGGGTGAATTTGAAAATCTCCCCTGAATGAATGTTTTTTTTACATTAGAAATTAAATATTATGAAAAATACAGGGACCCCAAAAGAGATCAAGCCCCCCCCCCCCGGGCCCCTAAACGATGGAAAATTCCTACATACGCCATCTGTTCCAATAATAGGCTTTTGGATCTAGACCATAGACATATGTAAAATCTAGACTTAGAAGAAGATGCACACAATTTTCCTGAACATTAATACATTGAACTCTTCAATTAATGCGGAAACTCCCGAAGACGTTGAGTCCGTTCTTTCGTTCGCTAGCTATATTTAAATTTTTCTTTTTATTGTATACAAAATAACGGTCAAATGAATAGTTACAGCCGATTTCGAGATCCGTGCCCCCCCACCCGACCTGCTAATTATATCCCATACTGGCTATAAAAATATTAATTTATTTAGCATTTCATTCACGATTTCTTGGCATATTCAAGACTTTACTAAGTCAGAGGTTTCCATAAAGTTACGAGTTAATGGAGGTATTGTAAAAAAGCGAATATAATGTAGTCTGTAAAACTTGTTGTGTTCACCTCTTTTTCTACACACATGAGAGTGGAGAAAATATCTAAAAATAACTTTCTTCCTTTGCAATAACAGCACATCGGAGATGTAATGAACAATGGAACCTGGACACGGATCTTCATGTATCTCTGCATTTTCTATTTTTTTTATTTTTAAAATTAGGATTTAATAGAATGAAACTTTTTTTGTTGACATCTGACATTTAAGTACATTTTTTTTTTACATTTGACATTTGCAACAGTTCAGTTTTCTTGATAATATTTCTTGAAATCCATTCAAAGTTGTAGACACCCTAAAACATCCACACACACACACACACACACTGAATGCATAATATTCTTTAAAGCTATCAGCACTGAACATTCTGGAGTCTTCCAATATACTACCTTTGCAATCCCAACACAGTCTAACAGATTTCTATCTGGCATACAAAACTGCCATTTAAATTCTTTTAAAACATTTGGACATTCAAGCTATTCCAATTCTATTTTTTGTAGACCATACTGTCATCAAGAAGTTATTCTTAGCTACCATTCCTGTACCTAATGCAACATACACATGTAAATATTCTTTCACCAAACAGCGAAAAATGTGAACATTCAATGAACATTTTCAACATCAAACAATTGAAATAAATTAAATAAATTAATTTTCAAAAACATTATGTGCATCGTCTTATAGTTATAAGTATAGATCTGAGCTAATCAGGAAAACCAGAATTTAAGTCATTGGTTAATATGCATGACTGAATGCATAACGCGTAGGACGTAATCATCTTCCTTTTTGAAGTAACGTCTGTATTGTATAAGATAAGATAAGATCTAAAAGTTTATAAAAAGTTAAGTAAATTTCCCAATCAGACTTGTGATATATAGGGAAGATGATGTTAATTTCGTCTGTTTCTTTGGACAACGGTTAACGAGCAGGGTGTCATGTGGCATGCACAACAACCAACCGCCTTTACTTTCCCCAACTAAAGCCAGATACCGATTAGAGTTGAATTGACTCAGGGGGGCCCTAAAAATCACGAAATTAAAAATCCCGGACTTCACCGAGATTCGAACCCAGGACTCCAGGTTTGAAAGACAATTGCTTAACCACTCAGCTACAGTGTCTCCAAATGCCTATCATTGGATTTTTATAAGTTTTAGTAGCTTTATACTTTTGCTTAACCAGATTTATTTCTTGAAGTGAGGGCGGGGCCAAAATAAAATTTCTTTTTTTTTATAATGTTACATTTGTTAGTTATTAAGAGAAAAATAATCGTTCTAGAAGTTGTATAAAGGAGATATTGCCTTTTTTAAAAAGTATTTTTTATTGCTTTTTTTGTTCATATCCAGATTTAGCGCTGCTCTATTATTTGACACACTAAGCCAGGGGTGGGCAAATTACGGCCCGCGGGCCACATGCGGCCCGCCGCAGTGTTTTATGCGGACCGCGAAAACCTTAATAAATCATTGTAAATATCTAGTGACATTATTGGAACTTTTGATTCTTATCATTTGTAATGAAGAGGCTAAAGAAACATTGTCTCCAAATGTCTTTCTAAATAGTTTTGAAAAAAAAAACACAAGATATTATTCAATAGCAATACTATATAAATTCAGTAAAAGACGTAAGTACTGGCCAGTATTTATTTAATGTTATGGAGAACTGTGTTGGGTTGGCTTGTACAAGATGGCAAGGGTAACAACTGATGGAGCTTTCACAGAGAAAAACAACTTTTTTAATAAAATAAAGAAAATATCCCAACCATAAACTAGTAACTGGAAAGCTAACACATAGCTACATTAAATTCACATCATTCCGTTGAAGGAATGTGTAAGTTTTCTATGCCCAGGGGCCGTCCCTAAGCATTGTGAAAGCATGCTGCTAAGTTGATTGCTAAATGGCTCGCACTGGAACTACAGTTTGAAATTACAGAAAAGGAATAGCGAAACTTGTACTCAATGTTATTGTTCGAAGTATGCAGCCCGCCCAGTCCCCAAATTTCATCAATGCGGCCCTCGGTTGAAAAAGGTTGCCCACCCCTGCACTAAGCGATAAGCCAAATACAGCCGTCGTCGACACAGAGGTACTAGAGAATGCCCGCCCCTCTCTGTGACAATCAAAGATGCCCAGGAATTAAAAAGATCCAAAATGGTGATAAAGAAAGAAACGAAAGTAGCAAAGAACAAGGTTACAAAGACAGGGTGGCTGCCTGGTCGAGCGGCTTGCACGCTGGACTGTCGTATCGATTTACCGATGGTCCCGGGTTCAAACCCTGCCCGCTCCCATCCCCCGTCGTCCTGCGGGAGGTTTGGACTAGGAAATAACTATCTTCAACTCTGAAGGAATTTCCAAAACATGTAAAACATTTTACAAAACAGTTTGTGTCGAAACACAAACTCAAAGTCGGCCCCTGAAGTGCTAAACCCAGGTAGGTAAAAAGAAGGAAGTTTTTAATATTTTCAGAAAGAATATCAGAATGAAATTCTATCACAGAAAAATGACAGAGAAGAAAGAAGGTAAACAGATCATGTGTGGTGCTCCAACGGTCCCCATGTTAACTTGGCCTAACCGATGTCATATAATGTTTATCTAATGGATCTAATTGTTTTGCAAGGGTCAATCTTTTATTCAAAGCTTCAATAATAAATAAATTTTCGTAAAAAAAGCCATTTAGTTAAATGTCTTATATGAGGTCCAGAGCTTCTAAAAGTCCCTGCAGTAACCAACGCGGAAGAATATCATACTCTTTGTTAGGATGTATAATTAGCGGGAAATCCCTGGGGGGGGGGGGGAACGGGAAAATCAGCACAGTTGACAACATTGCTGGTGAACTTCTGGAGGAAAAACCATGATATGGCATGTGTCAGGCACGAGAGAACTTAGCACTGGAGCGCCGCAGGGGTGCGTCCTGTCACCAGTATTGTATACCAGTACATAGATGTCAAATTCATAAAGCGCTGGTTGTGAATGTGTATGTATGTTCGTATGTGAATTTTGTCCGAATTTTTCATCAATATTGTTTCTGTACGGTAGTTACGCTGAGGTTGTCAATTGTAATCAAACTGAATTTCCATTAGATTGGATTAACAAAATTATCTTATCTTATCTTATCTTAAACTCACTTTTTTAAATTTACTACAAGATCTGGCAGTCAGGAGAATGACTCAAGCCCTTTACCGAATTACTCGGTATCACTCTGCCAATTAAAGGTGAAAGTAATTTGCAACTCTGTCGAAACAACTGCATCATCAACCATCCTAGCAAAGTCCTGTTGAAAATTATATTAAACCTGCTAAACCCAACAGCAGACAAAATTATATCAGAGGAACAAGAAGGTATTAGACATGGCCGAAGCTCAACAGTACGAACCCTGAACCCCAGGATGCGAAGATTACCTTCAAGATGACGACACGTTAGTATCAGGGGGAAGTAAGGCGAGAGTAAATATGTTACTTTGATATTTTGCAACGATAGTTATATCCCCTTATAAATGTACTCCCAAGTTATGAATTTTGAATACTCTTTGCACGTGCTATGAACTGAATGATTTAGTTTTCGTTGAATGTGCGCGAGAGTGGTTAAGTTAGTGAGGTTTTGTTCCCGGTCCAGAAAGGTTGGATAGTCGCTTCCTGGACTGGTGTCTACATATTTATATTTGATTTATTAAAGTACTAGTCGACCGGCGGCGTAGCATACGCCGCTATTTTGCTGGGCCAACCTTAGGCCACTGCAACCTATGCGACCGCATTGGGCTCAGCACTTTTATAGGACCCGCGCTAATTTTAAGTGTATAAGTTATTAAATTAACCATTTTTTTAACTTATAACATTTCCTGCGGCCTCCTGTGGGGTTAACTGAAGGTCCTGGAAATCTCCCGAAATTGCAAAATATACGAAAAAGTCCTGGAAATATCCGGAAATTATTAAAATCTTTTGAAAACTCATACAAATCTCCTGAAATATATAGATGAAAATTGTATTTTTTTTGCCTCTTAAATTACCTAGGATAACTCCCTCCGTCCGAGTTGCAAAAATAAAAGAGTGATCTTTCCTTTACTTCTTCTCGCTTGAACTTTTGAACTTTGAGAAGAAGAAAATTATATATATATAGATTATTTATATTTCCATGTTAGTTGGGGTTAAAATATATTTAGTATTAAAAGTGTTCTAAATTGTAAGTAAAAACGAACAAGAGTAGAACCCTGACAGTAAACAGAGACACCTATGACTAATCACAAAGAATGAATAATTTCAATTATCTGATCCAGCATTACAAGAGGCATTACATTTTTTAAATCGGCCTAAATGAGATAATTTGTTCCTTTTTTAATGCTACCTACTTACTGAGACTTCTATATATTTGTATCTATTTAAGTTGTTCAGTTTGTTTGTCGAGGTACATCCAATTAAAAAAAAACAACTTTGTTTTAATAATGAAAAAGGTTTAAATTCTGTTTGTGTCGGTGATCTTAAGAAGGTTGGTGTAGATCAGTGATTCCCAAAATGGTCTATATAGACCCCCAGAGGTCTACGAAGACGTCCAAGAGGTCTACGAGACAAAAACGTTTGGGAACCTCTGGTGTAGATGTATGCGGTTGGGGCGGGCCTGCGGGGAATGTATGACCTGTAGGTGGCGAAGTGAGGAACTGGCAAACAGTAAGGAGCAAAAAGTGTCCAGGTTTTTACCAACTTCAAGACTGCCCATTATTTACCGAATTTAATTGACCATTTTCTCTCCTTAAAGATATTTAACCCATATCTAACCGTGACAGACAGACGGACAGCACAAAATCCATTGCAAAAATTTCTTGCAGGTACCGATAAATAGAAAATTATATATTTCATATGGATACATCACAGCGAGTTAACGTTTAGAAAAGAAAGCAGATTCTGAAGTAAAGCCCTATAGCGAGTGTTCATTTTGTAATAGATGATAATTTTATAAGCACAGTGTAAAGTGATGAGGAGGTTGATCAGGAAAGTAAACACTGTATGGATATTGCTCAACCTTTTTCCAGGAAAAAATTCTGGCAGCGCTGCTTGAGTCAGGGAGAACATAGACAGAATCAGCTGCAACACCCCGAGAATAGTTATGACCAACATTGTAGCTTTCAGCAACTGAAGTTCTTTGGAGTTTAACTTTTGGTTATTGTCCTTATCTATATATTTAGCTGCGACGAGTGTCATAAAGTTACGTTTTACTGACGCCTTTATCAATGACCTAATTAGAATAACCGAACATAGTACAGAGATCATAAGAAAGGTAACCGGAAATATCGTTCTGCCCACAACCAGTTCAACATTGTTGAAAAGTTGAAAAGTGTTGTATGGAGTGAAGGTGAGCTTGGTCAAGTTCGTCAAAGGACTCGTCTGCCACGTCAGAGTGTATGACAGCAGAAGTGGCAACCTGAAGGCAAAGTTGCACAAGAATATGAAAGTGATAATAAATATGGTTCTACAAAAGTTGAATGTGTATTTGAATTGCAGCGGCATAGCCACACAGCAGCATCTAGTTATAGCTAAGTACGTTTCCAAGCAGGTTGAAGTGTCCATGAAGATATACTGGTAAAACTGTATTATACCACTTAGAGAGAGTGTGCTTACAGGAAGATAGCGTTGCCATGGAGACAAGGCTATCATCAAATTAATGACTTTGATGGCGTCTAAAATCACGTAGGCGAGATCTGAAATGGACAGAAACAGAAATGTGATGTTCACACCATCCCTGAGTCCAATTTTGTAGAATGTGATGACATTGATGACGTTAACAAAGATGGCGATGACCTGCACGACGGGGTTTAATAGTTTCGTAAAAACCAAGATGGCGTAGTTCAAGGCTTCGTCGCTAATAATGGTTGCCATTTCTTAAAAAAAGAAAACAGTTCAAACGAGGTGTCACACTATAGGGCAGTGTTGAATAGACTTGAATATCAGAGCACCAGTGGAGACTTCATGATAGCTCCTATCATGCATTATTGTACTGTACACATCATGACACATTCTAGTGTATTTAAAATGCTATATTATTGCACTGTCATTAGTTATTAGATGTTAGTTGGGTGACATCGGGTTCCTATTATAATGCATATTGTATGCGTTGTCAGGACGCAGTCTTTCACGTTCATCTCTCTTAAGTAAGGAAATAACTCTTTGTGTGTAGCTGGCACAAATATTACGTTTAATATATATTAAATAATGAAAACACCACATAGGAAATATTATTATTAATTATTATTATTATTATTATTATTATTATTATAGCTTTTATATAGCGCTACTTTCATGCTTATAGCATGCTCAGAGCGTTTTGGTCCAATCTCATTTGTGGACCAGTGGGGGGGGGAGGGATGATACACAATAGTCAGTGAAAATCGTTTAAAGAATACTTGACAATGGTACTAACTTATTGACTGGTACAAATCTCAGAAATTTCATAAGTGACTACATTCAATGACTGCTCCTTACTGACTGCTATCTAGTAACTACTTAACTTATGATTGATAGTGTCTATCTTCCTAAACGTGATTTGTAAACAGCACTAATAATATCAAAATAGGAACCAACTTTAAGGTCATCACATGCACATTTAAATATTTTGCATTACTCGTTTATTCAGAGTTTTATTCGCAACTTCCAATACCTTTAATTAAACAAGAAAAGAAAATATTTCTTTTTTGTTCTCTAAAATTTGCTTTTGATTCACCCTTCTCCTCCTATCCTATTGTAAGAGACATTCTTTTTGTTGAATTTATTTTAAACAAGAATACTAACGAGCCTACAATTGATACTGGAGTCATAACACTGATAATTTCTTGGAAAACATTTGCAACCATCACAGGTAATCAGCTCTATTGATCTAATACACATCATTTATTTTAGTTCAGGGTAAAGCTTTCCTTGTATTGATTTTATTCAAATGAGCTAATTTTTTTTCAAACTAATTGTAACGATAATTGTCTGATTGTATATCCAATATAATTCACTGACATATATATTCTACTTGTCTAGAAAATGAGTTTCTTTTGTCATAGTTCAAACAAATGAATATTGAAGAAAATCATAAAAAATACTTAAAAAAAAAAAAAACTTATGTCAAGTGTAATTATCTTATATAATGCAGGCGTTACTTAAAAAAAAAAACGAAGATGAATACATCCTACGCGTCATTTATTAAGTCGTACATATTCACCAATGACCTATATTCTGCTTGTTTTCCTGTATTATTATTATAGCTTTTATATAGCGCTACTTTCATGCTTATAGCATGCTCAGAGCGCTTTGATCCCATCTCATTTGTGGACCAGTGGGGGGGAGGGGGGTATCTAGGAGTTGGTTTCCCGTGCTGTCTTTGGGCGTTCAGTAAACACAACTCTGCCCGAGTCGGGTGTCGAACCTCGAGCCCCCTTCTAGGTAGCCAAGCAAGCCAAGCTCAAGCCGCACTTAGCCTCTCGACCACGCTTCCCACAGTTAGTTTCAGTTATCAGTTAGTTTGGATCCGTCATGTCATTAAATTTGCAATAGATCTACTCTAGACCAACAGCAATAAATCTGTGCGATTTATAATATTTTGACCTATTGTTTTTGTTGAGCGTTACTTCATGCTTTTAGCTTTCTCACTACGCTATGATTCTATCACTTGTCTGGACCAGTTGGGAACAGGGAAGGGGGGGGGGGGGGGGGGGGGCGGGAGGGGAGATATCAGGGGGGAATTCTACCGCAATCAATTTTATAGGCTTTTATAATAATTTATTTATAAAGCGCTGTTAACAAACAAAATGTAGGCTCAAGGCGCTGTAAAAACATTAATAACACAAACATGAGACATGACAAACTAATCTAAAAAAAGTTCTAAACAGATAGGTCTTAATGTTTTTCTTAAAAGTGGTGTAGCAAGTTGTCTGTCTGAGATCAATGGGGAGTGAGTTCCAAACCTTTGGTCCGTGAACTGAAAAAGCCCGCTGACCGTAGCTTTTGAGGGAAAAACGTGGCACCACTAAAAGCGTTGAGTCCATTGAGCGTAGGACTCTCTGGGGGACATATGGAGTAATCAGTTCGCTAAGGTACAAGGGCATCTCATTGTTGTATATACACTGATGGCAAAGTGTGGCGACCTTGTAATCGATTCTTGCTTTTACGGGTAACCAATGGAGCGTGCGCAAGAGCGTAGTAGCAGAATCTCGTCTTGTTTTTTTAAGAACTATTCGTGCGGCGTTGTTCTGAATACGTTGCAGCTTGGCTATTTTGTCGTCGGGTATACCTGCTAGCACGGCGTTGCAGTAGTCAAGGCGGGAGAGTATGAATGCCACAGCTAGCGTTTTTGTTGACTCCGTTGTTAGGTATGGTAGGATCTGGCATAATCTGCGCAGCTGCAGATAAAGACCCTTGCAGAGCTGCCTTATGTGTGAGTCGAAAGATAGTGTTGAGTCAAAGAAAACTCCAAGATTCCGGACTACATGGACATAAGAAACCTGGCAGTTTGTAATAAAAAGAGAATCTGTGCTCTCGACTTTTGAGACGTTCCGAGTGCCAATCTTGATTATTTCTGTCTTGTCTTCGTTCATCTTGAGCTTTTTCTCAACCATCCAATCGCTCACCCTTGCAACGGTACCACTGATTTTCTCTGCCAGATGCGACACCTCTGAGGGTACTGAGGAATCGTATAACTGTGAGTCATCGGCAAAGAAATGGTATAAAATGCCTGTTGGCCGTATGACACCGCTGAGAGGATATGTATACATAGTGAACAGTGGCGCCTCCGTGGAAACGTCCGCCCGGGAAGTCGGATAGGCTAAGAACGGTAGCACACATAGCTCTCAGTGAGCTACCACACGTATCCTCGAGAGAGGATACATTACACGTGGTAGGGATGTAAGAAAGGCTCGCTAACCAGTCCGAGAACCTCACCAGCCCGTTTCCCAAAGGGGTCCATACGAGTGGTGATGGACCTCCTCACGGGTACGGTGGGACAGCATAGGCATAAAGGGACCCCCCGCGTGGGGGTGGTTTACCAGCCCACATGAAAGGAGGAATTCATGCTGAGGTTCGGAGACCATGCTACATGTATAGACGGGTGTGAATAAAGGATCACCTAGTCGCGGGGGTCCCCTGACAGAGAGATCGGTGAAGAGCCAATCTCTCATCCTGGCCACGAGATAAAAGCCTTTCTCGGGTCACATGGTTCATTAAAGGGACGAAGTCTCGAACCATTTGGACATCTGAATCAGGTGGGCGGTACAAGAAAATAAAAGTCAGTGTTCTACTGTGGTGGGAGAGGCGAAACTCGCACATCTCAAAGGTGGTGTATGTTGAGCTGTCAGGTCTTATTGTTATACACTTGGCTAGACTATCTTTGTAGAGTATTGCTAGACCCCCTCCGCTGCCTGTTTTTCGAGGTAGACTCTTTAAAATAAAGCCTGGTGGCGTTAGCTCAATGGTTTTAGACTCATCACCAACTTCTTTAAACCATGTCTCACTGAGGAAGGCGATGTCGTGGTTATCATCAGTGATGGTGTCTGCAAGCTCAAGAGCTTTGTTACTGCATGACTGGGCGTTTAGGTGCATTACTTTAAGCAGACTGGAGAATGTAGGACATCTGACCTTTGTGGTGTGAGGAGTAATAGGGGTGGGGTGGTTAACAACACAGTTTTGTAGGGAACTTTTGCAAAATAAAAAAAGAAAAATGGAGGAACCAGCTCTAACTTGAGGCTTACGCCTCCTCGTCCGTCGTGCTAACCACTATGCTATTGAGGTGCTTATGAATAGGGAAGATTGTTTGATTATATAGGTATTAATAGTTTCAATTAAGATCAAGGGCAATAATTCAGTTTATATCAGTCAAGAATAATTGTTTCCCTTTATGGAGATACTAAACAAAATAATTTATTACCAAAAGGTAACTAATTGTTTTTTTTTGTTTGTTTGTTTTTTTTTGAATATTCATTCTTGTGTTGCCAGGTAGAAGAAATAATTGTATGAATTTTCGGCTTGATCTGAGATGACGTGTTCAAACTTTATATATCAGGCAGAGTTGATATAAGCTTTGTAATTGTCAACTAAAATGTGAACATAGTTTTGTGGCCAAAGAGGGGACAAAGAAACAAAAAAAATAAAGAAACAATCGGCAAACATTTCACATGGTTTAAAGGTCGCAATCCGGCTATAAGAGAGGGAGTTAAGTCAAAGGGTGAGGACGATGTAACTAAGAGTAGTTCTCATACATGAAATAGTGTTCGAGGTGAACCAGAGTCGCTCTACGACTGAGGCCAACAATCCAAGTGTTCGA
>JADKLZ010000166.1:2107386-2120915 GCA_021533235.1 Biomphalaria straminea | reverse complement strand
CTAATAGTTGAGTTCACCAATCTCTGTAAAAGCTCGATTCAAATATACAACTACATTATGTAAACGAATGACGGAACAATTAATTTCATTGAACTCTTATTTATTCTTATAAGATGCAGACGTTCCTTCAAGGAAGAAGATTATAACGTCCTACTTAGATTCCTAGACTTATCTAGCATGTACTTAATGTATATCTTCAACTCTGCTTCATCATTCGTTTTCCTGGCTGAGTCAGGCAACCCGTTTCATGCTCTCCTTCTTTCTCATTGTTTATGAATGATTCAAACAAGTAATCCTATACCTGAGATGAATCTCACAGTGGTTTCCAGATCAGGCACTTCTTTTTTTTTGTCACACACAATCACACACACACACCCAAATACGTCATCTTATTTTTCTTGTCTCCCTTGACTTTCGTCGGAGTAGTGTTGTGGCATTACGAGAAACAAAATCCTTTCATTTGTCCCTGTAGCAGCTGTTTGCTTATCTTATACAATACAGACGTTAATTAAAAAAGAAATAAAAAGAAGATGATTATGTTCCACGCGTTATGCATATATTCATGCATATTAACCAATGACTTACATTCTGCTAATCTTATTCATGGTAAACCGGTAATACAGACTAAAAACGCAAAATACCTAGGTGTTATAATAAATAAAATTTTTTTATGGAATCCTCATATTGATGAAACTATAAAAAAAATAGTCAAACAAAGCATTAGGATTTATGAAAAGAAATTTTTATAAATCAAATAGGAACATAAACTAAAATGTTATTTAACCTTGGTTAGGCCTATAATAGAATATTCGTCATATGTTTGGGACCCCTCAACTCAAGAAAACATTAAGAAACTGGAGCAGTCACAAAATAGAGCAGTGAGATTCATAACAAACGAATATTCCCATTTGACTAGAGCAGGGGTGGGCAACTTACGACCCGCGGGCCACATGCGGCCCGCCGAAGTGTTTTATGCGGCCCGCGAAAGCCTAAATAAATCATTATAAATATCTTCAGAAATTATTGAAACTTTTGATTCTTATCACTCGTAATGAAGAGGCTAAAGAAACATTGTCTCTAAACGTCTTTCTAAAGAGTTTTATTAAAAAAAACGAAGATTATATTTAATAGCAATACTATATAAATTCAGTAAAAGACATAAGCACTGTCCAATATTTATTCAATGCTATGGAGAATTGTGTTGAAAGAGTTGGGTTGGCTTGTACAAGATGGCAAGGGTGACAACTGATGGAGCTTTGACTGAGAAAAACAACCTTTTTAATAAAATAAAGAAAATATCCAAACCATAAACTAGTAACTGGAAAGTTTATACAAGGCTACATTAAAATTAAAACTTATTGTTCTTTCACTTATGTCTCATTCTATAATGCTTAGGGACCGTCCCTGGGCGTAGTCAAATTATGCAGCTGCTAAGGTCCATAGTTATTAAAGGGCTACAGGAACCACAGCTTAAAATTACAGATAAGGAATAGTGAAACTTGTACTCATTGTTATTATTCGAAATACACTAGGTCTTTAATAAATTGCACAATTTTAGTTGTTTTTTTTTATTTGGTATATTCTTATTTTATTCGGCGCCACCAAATTGACTTCGTCTATGGCCTCCAATTATCCAAGGCCGGTCCCGACTGGCAGTTCCGAAAAGTATGTGAAGATTTGGAAATAAAACATTCTGATGTATGGTAACACAGTTGTATTCACTGGCTAATCATTAGATCAATATGGAATCTAAAGGAAGAAATTGTTAGGTTCCTTGATGGACATTAACTGTGCCCCTTTCCTAAAATCTCTAACGAAGAGTTGAAGACAGACTTCATGTTTATCATCGGAAGCATTGTAATTTGTTGTTTGCACATAACATGTATGTACATCCTAAATCTTTTCATATATATATGTGTGTGTATACGGCCCGCCTAGTCCCCAAATTTCAATAATGCGGCTCTCGGTTGAAAAAGGTTGCCCACCCCTGGACTAGAGTAACAACTTAAGTAAAATCACTAAATTTAGAAAGCCTTCAGGATAGAAGACTCAAAAGTAAAGTAGCGATTATACACAAAACACTGAACCATAATCTTCAAATACAAAAACAAAACTTAATAAAATACTCAGAAAGACACAAAGATAAAGGCACATTTGTCGTCCCATATGCTAGGACAAATCTGTACAAATGCTTTTTCTTCCCTAGTGCGATTAGAGCATGGAATGGCTAGCCAAGAAAACCAGTGACTTGGCAGAATTTAAGTCATTGGTAAATATGCATAACTGAATTCATGACGCTTAGACGTAATCATCTTCTTTTTAGAAGTAACGTTTGTATAATATAAGATAAGAATACTAATTAAAATTTATAAACCAAAAATTTACGTTATTTAATGAGATCAAATCAACCTTGGTATAGTCTACAAAGAGCAGGGTACCAGGACATGCGATCTTTTATCAGCAGCAGACGCCTTGGCTGGCTAGGCCACGTTCGCAGAATGCCAGTAGGTAGACTACCACATGATATACTGTATGGCGATCTTATTGAAGGCAGGAGAGCCGCTGGTCGCCCACTTTTACGGTATACAGATGTGTGCAAACGCGACATGAAGCTATTTTAAATCGATACTAGCAGCTGAGAAAAAGTAGCACTGGATAGATCCACATGGAGAGAGAGCATAAGAGAAGGGTCTCGGATTGCAGATGCCATACACAACAGAAGCAGAAAGAAGGATGAAAATGCAGCTTCGCCTAGTGATTTTATATGTCCAACCTGCAACCGCAGCTGTGTATCAAGGATTGGCCTCTTTAGCCACACAAGAAGTTGCAAAGGGAAAAGATCGTCTCACGAGACGTAAAAAATGCCACAGATAGTCTATTAGGAGAGAAAGAGTTAAGCTCTTGGATGCTGAACTCAGTGAGTGGCATAAAGAAAAGTAGCTGGAAGCAGCTAGCCCCATGAGAGAGACAGGTGGAAAGTGGCTGCGGTAAAACATTTGAGACCCAAAGAAATGCCCCTATGGAAGACAGACGAAGAAGACTAAATAATACGTTAATTAGACCTGCGGCGGATGACTGCTCGGAAAAATACGCAGGTCGCAATTGGGTTTGCGTAGTGAAGGGAAACATTCCACACATCATTAATCTTCTGAATAGAAAACATTGCCATTATCATCATTGATGTCATCATTTTTTTTTTGACATCGTACGTACATAAAATAAAACTTTGAAATATCCATTCAAATCCAAATCCAGTTGTTCATTATCAGTGTCTTTATTTCATCTCTTCAAGCCATTAGATACATACATTTAAATAAGATATCATTGTTCTTTCTTTTTAGCTGCTACGCTTTTTTGTATAATTAGCGCATAGTCCTTGATGCTTAGACAACTTTAAATATACAGGTGAATAAAGAGCATTTATACTAATCAAATTAATAAAAACGTTTAAGATTGCTTTGTTTATCAATGTAACTTGTTATCAAGGCGCAAAAACGAATTCACTATACTTCTATATTTAGTGTTGAATTTATAGTAGATGATAGACTTGTAACCTGCGTGTGATAGGAGTAACAAATTTACAGCATACGTAACCACACCGTGAAGATTTTTATATTTTTTGCCAGGATAAAATTCCGTGACGGCAGCTTGAGCAAGAGAGAATACAGACAGGACGAGCAGGACATTACCGAGCAGAAATATAACCAGAGTTACGGCCTTGACTAGCTGTACCTCTTTTGCGCTTAAAGTTTTCATCCTGACTGGTTCATTTGTTTGGCTTTTTTCTGTCGTGTTATTATTTATTAAGCTGTCACACTGGGTCATTAGTTTCCTTCTGGTCGAAGCTGCGACCAACGACTTGGTCAGCAGAAAGGAGCAGAGGGTTGAAATGAAGAGGAAGATGACAGGACACACCGTTCTGGCGCCAATTTGCTCCACCATGTTGAATGTCTGGAAATCTTTTTGGGCCACGAAAGACAGCTTCGTCAAGTTGGTTGTCGAGCTTTTTAGCCAGGAGAGACCAAATGATGAAAATAGAGGTACCCTTAAAAAGAGGTTGCACGTGAATATTATTATAATGATTATCAAAGTCCTCGTTATGGTAAACATGTTTTTGAATTTTAGCGGCAATGCAACACAGCAACACCGTGTTATGGCAAGATACGTCTCCAGGCAGGTGGAAGAGTCTAGAAAAACCATTTGGTAGAAATGAACGCAACCGCTCAGAGACAGCATGCCAACGGGTAGCTCTCGTTGCCATGGAGACAGAGCTATCACCACGGAGGCAGAGATAAAAGCATCCAGGACAACGTAGACTACATCAGATATGGCGATGGCCAGGAACGTCACGTTGACAGTGTCTTTGAGTCCAATTTTGTAGAACGTGATGATGTTGAAGATATTGGCCAGGATGGCCAGCGCCTGAAATACAGGACTTAAAACTTTACTGTAAGTAAACATGGCAGTGGCCAAAGCTTCATCGCTGACAATATTGGACATTTTCAACATTTAGCAAGAAGCACCAAATAGGTAAACTGACTTTATAGCTTTAAAAGCATAATAATGTAAGGTAATTAGTTGTGTTTGGTTAAGTTTTTGTAGTCTGTTCTCTGTGTTTAGATATCAAACACTTTGTTTACTAACTGCAGTTGGCAATCATTCCAATAATAATAGAAGTTTTATGCGTAATAACTTGCCAACTCTGAAATGAGCTCAAATCGTAATCTTGGCTACTTTTTCTGCTATCAAAATTGTTCTTTCAAAGCTAGCTACTATTTATTGGACACTACATTTTCAAAAAAAAAAACCACTATATTAAAGAGCATAAAATTAATTTAATTATAGTTTTTAGTAAAAAAAATTATAAGAAAAAAAAAATAGATTTAATAGACGGTTAAGTCACAGACGTTAAAAACTTCAAAATAATTAGCTGAGTTCGTCCAACAATTTTCGTCTACATAATCTCATTACTGAACTATTTACACAACAAAATATTTCTATTTAAACTATTTTTGGTCTACTAAATATTTAACAAAATATTGTCCTAATAGTATTTGTCTCAAAATAATGTGTTGTTCTCTTCAGAACAGGCTTAGACTTCGCATAACATCATGGCCTAATATTCAAGGTATAAATAAATATTTAACAAAATATTGTCCTAATAGTATTTGTCTCAAAATAGTGTGTTGTTCTCTTCAGGAACATCATGGCCTAATATTCAAGGTATAAAAACATGGTGTTTTTTTCCTTTTGTATTAGAGATGATCAACATGGAAGCAAATCCAAAAGTCGCTTTTTTGTGTATTCGGTAAACAAGAGTATTGAAACAAAAATGTTTTCATAAACAAAATAAAGTTGTTACTTTGGCATTTTTCAGCACCGTCAAATTAATTTCTATGCTGTCTCACTTTTAGCACAAAGTAATTTTCTAGTTGGCAACAGGGACCTTTCAATATGCCAGCCTTGAATTTGTTTATTTCTTTCAAAATCTCTCCAGATCTTTCAACTTTCATTTTCTTTTTCTTTTTGAGATTCCATTTCATTGTCATTACATTTCTTCATGACTTTTGTCTTCCTTTTCTCTCTGATTATTTTTTACTGCTTAAGGAATATAATTTGGATGAAACTAGTAAATATTTAAACATGAATAATAAAGACCAGATTACTGTAACTAACGTTTAGGTCTACTGTGAATATCTCAAATTGAAAAAATCTTTCAAAGTGAAGGGAAAGAAAAATTTGGCTTTAAAACTAGTCTGGAAAATAAAACGAAAAAAGATCATTCTTATATTTGAGTCACAGTTTTTAAACTGTTTCTTTTTTTCTCTGCCTTGACATGAATGCTGGTATTTCAGAAATCTTTGACTAGTCATCTCCCTTCCCAATATCGTATGACCGCCTGACTTACTTACATTTTATCGACCTCAGAGAATTTAATTACAGCGGCCAGCTGTATAGTCTAAAAAAATGATCACTTAGGAAATTTAGGTGTCAAATGATAGAATTAAATTCATTAAAGCAGCAACTAGGTCTGTGACAACATGGTAATTAGAATTATCGATTTGTTAATGTCTCACTATTATGTACGGTACCAGGGGAGTTAATAATTGACACCAGAGTTACCTTTTCCCCATATTTAAGAAAATTTTTTGGTCTTTACTAATTTGAATGGTACTAGTTAATCTTGTTATATTTCTATGTTAAAAGAGTAACATTAGGTGTCTATAATCTATTTTTATTTTGATGAAAATAGTATGCACTATAGTTACGCCAATTAATCAAAGTCTTGTTCAGCAGCTATTTAAGAATATGTTTTTAATTTGTAATTTGATTTTTTTTGAAGACTTGATAGGTAGATATGCCTACATTATATGGTTATTCGGGATGTGAAATGGCTTCTTTAAAATTAAGTTAGAAAGATCCGTAAAACACACAATAAATTTAATGACGTAGAGGAATGAGATTTCCTCTATGCGCATGCGTCGATTGCTAAAGAGAAAAAAATAATCACGTGAGTTTTTTCTATAGCAGAATTTCATTTCTAACTCGGTGACAACTATAAATCACGTGAACATGGATCATTAAGACTCCAGAATGTTTTTTACAAAATGACTACATGCCCGAAATCTCCATTTGAAATAAGCAGAATACGACTTCGTCGAAAGGAAAGATTTTTATATTGTGAAGTTATGGTGAAATTAATGAACGCTTTAATTTACATTAATCGTTTTTTTTTAGTTCACAAGACTTGTATGACTTATCCTTCATCTTGGAACTTATCACATGACTTATCTTGTGACGGTGTGAGCCTTAGAAATCTGAACACTTTTAAAAAATGATGTGATGATTTAGTTAAATCACTTGTAATAGTTTGGAAAAGAGTGTCAGAAACATTACGATGTTGAAGTACAACTTTAGTAAATGGTTAATGAAACCTATATCATCTTATGTGTCAGGCTGACTCAATGGACGCACTGCACTTCACTAAACATAGCTATAGTGCAAACTTGGGCTGTCATGTGCTCACTAAATGATCGATATTTTCACCCCTTCATTTCTGTCTTCGTTTTATTCGTCATTCGCTCTTTTTAATTTTAAAAATTCATTAAAAATGGTTTTGATGACTTGCAGTAGCAATTTATTGTTTGATTCGTTTATTTCTTGATTTTGGTTTTGATAGTTTTTTTGTCATTGTACTGCATGGATACGCCTAAAACGTAGACTTACTTTTATTCTTCTCAGAAAGAGCGTCTGTAAAATTATAAGACTTGAAATGATTTTTTAAAATTTCTTTATAATGGAGACATAATGTGTTGTTTTACTGTACAATGGCTCATTCAAAAAGAGACTTTTAGAGAATGGAATGGAAATCAGCCAGTAAAACCAACGACTTGGCAGAGTTCAATTCACTAACGCCTGGACCATGCAGCATTCTAAGACTCGGCCATCAACCATTCTAATGCCTTGGCCACCTACCTTTTAATGTCTTGGACATCAATTATTCTAAATTATAATGCATTGGCCGTCCTAAATCTAACAACTTAGCCATGCAACATTTTAACGGCTTGGCTATACACCATTCTAATATCTTAGATATACGCCATTCCGCGTCTTGGCCATCATGACATTTACGTGAGTCGTAAGATCTATTGAAAAAAAATATTTGCATTTGTTAATTAAAATCTCCTCTCTTGACAAGTCATTCTAAGCATTGTTGACTTTGGACTACAAGATACAGAGTAGTTAAGTTGTATTATATTTATCTTATATATTACAGACGTTACTTTAAACAAGAAAATAATTACGTCCTACGCATTTCATGGGTCAATCTAGTCATGCATGTTAATCCATAACTTAAACTCTGCTAGGTCATTGGTTTTCCTGGCTGAATCAGGCAACCCATTCGATTCACTAATGACACAAGGGAAGAAGGAGCACTTGTAATAACTTGTTCCTAGCATAATTTTTCTTGGCAGTTGATGCAGGTTGTGTGTTTTCTCAGGTTGGCCAATGGTCCATTCTCCGCCATCCACAGGGCTCTCCAAATGAAACTATTTTGCAGTAGAGGAGTTTAAGGTGGACTGTACCCTTGGTATGTCCTGTGGAATCGTCACTTCCAACCAACACCCTGTATGGCAGTGTTGAACAACTGAAGAAAACAGCACACTATTTTTCCTTGGCACAGTTTTCGAAAAAGGGGGGCGCGGTGGTCGAATGGTTAAGCGCTCGGCTTCCGAACCTGAGGTCCTGGGTTCGAATCCCAGTGAAGACTGGGATTTTGAATTCCGGGATTTTTAGGGCGCCCCTGAGTCCACCCAACTCTAATGGGTACCTGACTTTAGTTGGGGAAAGTAAAGGCGGTTGGTCGTTGTGCTGGCCACATAACACCCTGCTCGTTAACCGTCGGCCAAAGAAACAGATGACCTTAACATCATCTGCCCCATAGATCGCAAGGCCTGAAGGGGATACTTTACAGTTTTCAAAAGATCTAACAGCTCAGCTGTAAAAAAAACTGGCTAGAAGAAGAAGTTCCTAACCTAAGAAATAATATTTGTAAAATGACATTCACTGACTGATTTATGTAGAATTAGATATCATAAACTAGCAAAGAGATTCGATTTAAATTTCGTATACATGTTTCTTTAACTATTCACATAATACCGCAAGGTGTCTATTTAAACTTTTGTATTTTTTATAAATTTCCCTATAAGATCACATTTTTTAGAATGTAAAATGTATAAATAGAAGTATAAATAGAATCTGCCTTACTCATTTACGCTTAAAATTGGTTTTAATTATTCTAATTTACTTCAACTTCAACTATCCCATAGTTCTTTGAACAGTGGCGTAGCTTGGAATTAGCTATCGTTTTGGGGCCCGGAGGGCTTGACCTCTTTAGGGGCCCCTGCATTTTGACATTCGACATCATGACATGAGATAATGGCGCAATATTTAATATAAAAACAAATTTCGAACACTTATTTGGGGGCACCCATAAAGTGCCAGGAGAACCATTGGGGCACCACACAAATTATGTCCACCTTTTTTCTCCGTTCACAGACATGCCTGTCCATTTGTAGCTTCCTCTGTCTTCATTTTCTTCTTAAGGCAAGTAAAAAAATGCTGAAATTCTTTCACCTAATCTAAGACATTTAAGATTAAGTATAAAATTGTAAAATTTAACAGTTATGTTATTTGCTTTCATAAGCTTTCCTTGTTCTTATCTATAATGAACCTCATTTAGCCACGTGATTCATTATATCTTTTCTACAAAGTAATTATCCATCGTTGCTGTCACGTGATACGTATTTTTCATTGTTTCATCAATTTTATGACGTGGCTAAATGTGTTTATTTACGATTGGTGAATGAGATCCATTCACTCGAACCATGAATATTCAAACCACAACCCCAAAAGTGCCACAGAGCTGAAAGTTTGGGTCCTAGACATGAGCAAATTATACGAAAAAGTCTTGGAAATATCCGGAAATTATTACAATCTTTTGAAAACTCATACAAATTTCCTGAACTATATAGACGAAAATTGTCATTTATTTTCGCCTCTTAAATTACCTAGGATAACTCCCTCCGTCAGAATTGCAAAATAAAAGAGTGATCTTTCCATTGTGTCCAAAGTCGTCGCGATAGTTACTACAGAGTAGATTACTAACCCCCCCCCCTTTTTTTTTAACGTGAGGTAGAAATAAAAAAAAGAGTGATATTGTAACGGTCCGGGCCTGCTACTTAGTGACTAAATGTGTTCCTCCCCCTCTTGTTTTCTCGTGGACTATCCGCGGAGTGATCTTTCCTTTACTTCTTGCTACTCGACAAAACTCTTGAGGGAAGAAGAGAATTATATATAGAGATATAACATGGAAAGAAAAAGTGTGTAATACTGAGATCCTCGCGACATGTTCGATGGATGGAGGACAATCGCATCCCGAAAATCATTCTGTACTGGCGACTCCCGTCTGGCTCAAGAAAAACTAGTTGGAGAAAGACGGTGACCAAGAAAGAGATGAACAGCGAGAGAACATGGGCCTCAGCTCTTGAAGAAAAGCGTGCCATACGGGAAAAAAACCGGCCTATTAAACTCAGCCATTAAACATTATCACAAATCACTTCATATAGAATACAAACTACATCCATAGAAAATTGTCATGTATACATCCATAATATTCAATATATTTCACTTAAACCAGAGACACCTCCATTTCTTAATACATTATGGCGCTAACGGACCAAAAAAACATGTGATCAAAAATGGTACCTCCGTGAAAACACTGTGAAGTCCCCATTTTCACGTGTACTGAAATCATCTCGTGATTCTTCACTCTAATCATAGTGTTACATAGTGTTCTTTTAGCGACGGTAAAAAAAAATAGTGACGAAGTCAGGCGAATGACGTAGGAGAATAGGCGAACAATAAGAACAAGATGGAGATGGTCTCAAGAAGGTGGAATAGTGTTTGAGACGGCTCAGTAGACGAGACAGCCCAGTTGTGAATTAGTGCATCGTTTGAAGCACTCTGAAAGTCTTCATTAAGTCTATCTGGTTAACTGTAATGTTCTATGGTTAGTTTGGACTGGTAGATGAAATAGTATTGAAGTTGCACAGCAGACAAGATACTAGCCAGAACTAATCTGATTTTATTTAATAAGCGTCTTGGACATTGTTTAGTTTCATATAAACATCTCCAACAAGCATTTGTTAAGTAGTACTGAATGCATGCAACAACTTCTAACTGCTTGTGCTCAGTACTAAACACTCATTGAATGTTTTCTTTACTGAGTCTCGAAATTTAGAATTAAATTTATAATAAATAAATGTCTTACCGCCGGCATGCATTGTTATAAGTAAATAGATCACAACCAGAATCAAGTTGTGAGAGTTCCGGTACTTTCTCGTCGGGAAAAACTCTGGAACCGCAGCCTCAGTTAAAGAATAAACTGAAAGAATGAGTAACAGAGCACCTTGTAACATCGTCACCAGAGTTACTGCTTTGACTAATTGGACTTCCTTTGTCTTCATCTTTCTCGAAGAATTTGATGAGGACATCTCCATCGCCATTTTTGTATTTAGATTTTGTAGCGCGACTTTGTCGTAGCTTGTAATCGGCATTGTCATCGATTTCCGCTTCACTGACATATTCAGTAAAGAAGTGCTTAAAATTACGGAGCAAACTGCAGCTATGAATAGGAACATGACTGGGAAGCAAGTCTTGCCGACCAGCTGTTCAATTCTGCTAAAGATGACGTAGTTGTCAGTGGAATAGAACATAAGCTTTGTTAAGTTAGTTAGAGAATTTGTCTGCCAGGTCAAACTAAAAGTTGTCAACAACGGAATCCTGAAGGCCACGTTGCATATAACGATAATAACAAGGACTGCTACAGATCTTCTGAATGTGAAAACATTTTTAAACTTCAGTGGGAGAGCTACACAGCAACATCTGGTCACTGCTAGATACGTTTCCAAGCTCGTGGATGTTTCTAGAAAGATATACTGATAAGGGATGACGCAGCCTGTGAGGGAATACATTGAAACAGGAAGTGATCGTTGCCAAGGAGACGTGGCTATAAGTAAACACACCGTGTTGAGAGCGTCTAGAAGCACGTAGGCCAAGTCTGACAAAGAAAGAGCTAGAAATGTCACATTGACGCCGTCTTTACTCCCAATGTTGTAGAAAGTTGCCAAATTTAAAATATTTGCAAATATGGCGAACAACTGAAACACGGGACTGAGTAATTTACTGCAAATCAAAAGGCCTAAATCTAGTTGCTCGTCCGTGATAATATCATCGTTAAGTGCCATAGCTGATGTGAGAATGCATGGATAGTAAACTTACAGAGTTGGCAGCATTAGCTCCGATATAAACTTTTCACTCTTCGTACGCAGGAAACAGAACTATCATGTATTATAATATATTGCCAACTCAAAATGAAGCTACCTTCTTCAAAATGTAATGCGTATCTATGCGTTATTTCATATCTATGTAATACAAAAGAAAAGTGTCCCCTTTGAGAGGCAATGTAATGTTACATTACTCCCTCTGTTATTTTTTGTTTCAAACCTGTCTATCTCGTGTTAAACACACGCTTCTCTCCCTTGCTTGATTGTCTAACGAAACTTGTCAGATTTTAAGTTGGAGATAGGACAAATTGCTAGCTAGGGTTAAAACAATACACGTTAATATACGAGTAGAGTGTGTTAACGTCACACCAGGAATTTATTGCAACCAGTTTGTCGATTCATCGATATATTTTTCACATACCTAATTACAGTTCCAATCCAATATTTTTTTCTGTATTCGTGCAGATCTTTTCATAAAAAAGTTAAATGATATTTAGTTAATTAACATATGTAGACTTCTTAGTTAAAGTCTAATGTTAATGTGTTTATAAGTTTTTTTCATCGTCTAGTCTGGTATAAATTTAAATATTTTTTTTTACACATATAGACAGATTTTATTGAAAATGTTGGACATTTTAGAACAAAAAGATTAATCGATTTCTTCCAAGCCAAACTGGCATTTTTAACTCTTGCTGGTTCACCCACAATGCTATGGTATTTAACAAATTATACATATTTCAGAAGTGTCAATTTCGATGTTCGCCTTTTTGCGTTGTGATTCGATAATAAACTGTTTGAAGTCAAATAGAACGAAATCCTTTGAGTGTGGAAGTTTCCCGTTCAAAAGAAATTAGAGGCGGGAGGAGCTAAATGGGAGATTTCTGAACAAGACCTTGACCTTTTAACACCAAACGAAAAATCAGAGTCATGCGTTACAAGTGCAAATAGAGGAGCAAGGATTTGTTTTTCTATTACAAATGGATGTCACTATATCTTATATGTTACGTCCTGCGAATGTCAGAAGTTTTATTCTTGCTTAACTGAAATACGGAATTATTATCACTTAAAATGCTTCAACTCTAACTCTAGATTTCGATGAACAGTGATAATACTTTAATACTTAATAAAGCACACAATTATATTAACTCTTAGTAAATAATACACAAACACCAGTCCAACCTTCCTGAACCGGGAACAAGACCCAGGGCCGGTCTTAAGCCACTGCAACCTATGCAGTCGCAGTGGGCCCCGCTCTTTCATAGGCCCCGCGATAATTGTAAATGTAAATTATTAAATTAAATCATTATAACTTATATCTAATAATAGAGTTTCCACGTCCTCCTGATTTTCAGGAAAGAATAGAAAATGCAAAATATTCGAAAAAGTCCTGGAAATCTCCTGAAATTATTACAATCTACTGAAAAATGGACAATATTGTCATTTTTTTAGGATGCTATTAGGTAAAAACAGCATTGTGAACTTTCATTTAATGAAAATTTATTGCAAAGACGAAATTATTTTCTAACTCCAATCTTCTATGTCCAATCTTCTAAGTCCAATCTTCGCTTTTATTGGTCGATTACGTTTTTCCCAGGTGTCACGAATGAATGTCTATATATTTTTCTAATCTATTTGTACAGATATATGTCAGTCGGAATGTATGTACAGATATATGTCAGT
>JADKLZ010000166.1:2091002-2103189 GCA_021533235.1 Biomphalaria straminea | reverse complement strand
TAGTCATGATTACGTCCTACGAGTGTCATTATGTCAATCTAGTCATGCAATGCATATATTATGCATGTTGTTTCTAGGTTCTTTTCCAAAAAAGAAAAGTATTTTTTATTCTTTTTCTTCTTTACCTTTTCCAGTCTCACTTACTCACTTAATCTTACTTTCCTCCTGCATTAACTCCCTTCGGTCATTCTTTTCGCTCGTTCGATCCCTCATGCATTCTTCATTTCCCTTAATATCAGCGAATGACAACAAAGTCGCCTGTATTGCCTGAAGCCTGTTTGGAGTTTTCTTGTACAGTTGTATTAACTCTTTCTCAGCTGATTGACGAAACCATCGTTGATTTGACCTCATTAAATTAATATTAAATTTTATAAACTTTGCTTTTGTGTTAAATACAATAATCATGCATGCCCATTTAATTCTATACCAAATAAAACATTTTCTGATTACAAACGACAAAGTTATTGAAGCTTAATCATAACAGGACAGTGAAATAGTAATGTGAAAATAACAGACAACACTTGAAGAGGTCACGTGTAATAGCAAGCATTGGAGCAGCGTATGAAAGAATCAAGAGTTTAAATCTCAATAATTGGATGGAGTCTGTGTCTTATATCTGCATGTCGGCGTTAAGTCATAGCTTGTGCCGATGAAATCAATTCTCACTATTGAAACCAGGGGCCATAGTTTATTTCTGAAAAAGAATAGATTTTTCATGGCGAAATTTTGGGGAATGGCTTTTAACATAGACCATTGAGTACATGTAAAAAAATCTTAAATCATCTTGGATCACGTGTAATGTACTACAACAGCAACAACAACAAAAACTACTACTACTACTACTACTACTATTAGTAACAAGAAAATATTTTTAAAAAAAACTTACAAAATAAAATGCGTATACCAAGTGTACTTGTATCATTTGGTTTGGATCAGTCATGTCATTCAATTTGTAATAGCACTCTAGACTAACAATTTAAAAAATGCGATTATAAAAATACAAGAAACAAACAAACTAAATTCGAACTTCTCAAGTTTCTTTAGCCAGCGCTGTAGCCAATCTGCTAGTGGAGAGCTTATGAACATAGAAGATTCTATAGTTTTCTATTATTTCTATAGTCTCGTCCTTATTTTTTGGTGTTGTGTTTTCTATAAGACTCAGACTACGACCTATAAAGGGGACTAATTCATCTTATACCACCACTTCAGTCAAGTAAAATTTATTTCCCTTGCTTGAGATACTAAAGAAATGTATTATCAATAGTTAACTACTTGAGTAATTTTTTTTATTGATTCTTGTGTAAAAGAAATAATTGTGCAAAATTTCAGCTTGATCCGAGATTGGGTGAGGTAGAAATAACGTGTACAAACGTTTGTACTCCTGCAGACCTGCCACATCACCAGAAAGGTTCTCTGTGGACACTGTATAAGGGACTTCAATGAATTTTGTTTCTCTGTGGACACTGTATAAAGGACTTCAATGAATTTTTCTTTCTCTAACGAAGCTCGACCCTGACAGTGTTAGAGAATAGAATAGTTTTTTTTTCACATAATAATAATATTAACAGAAAGATAATAAAACTGACCTTGCAGACAAATTCGAAGCCCTAAGCATTCCTAAGAGGCGTAATAAGGGGGTAAAGGGGCACAACGCCTCTGGCGCCACCCTCAATGGGGTGCCATACGAAATACTATGCGATGTTCATGATAAATGCTCCCGAACGCACGTTTTGTTCACTACGCCTCTGCATTTTACCTGTCAAATGAAAAAAAAAAAACTGCTGCAGAGCTGCCATTTCAGACAATATCTCAGTGGACATTGGTAAGGGAACTGAAGTGTGTTCCCCCATTGAGGAAGATCAATCCTGGCAGTGACAGATATCGGAAATGAATTTGCTTCCATAATAATAATAATAATAACCAATACTTTGTCAGTAGGAGCACTTGTAGTGGACACTGTTTATGTATGTAGTGCATGGGGACGAATAAGCCCACTGGGGCAGCCTACGAGTTTGTGTAACACATAACTCCCCTTGTCTTGTTGTTTGAGAATAGCCTTAGTTTTAGAGATCATTGTCCTGTGGCCATCTTTTTAGTAAGCGAACAAATTAGTTTCACGTGAAACGTTTAGCCAACATTCACTGGCCTGCTATTTGCTTAATTAGTTATCGACTTTCAAAATTGTATTGGCTTCAAGGCCATATCAAGAAATCAAGGGATGCAACTTTAACGTTATGTTGATGAAGATACACATTAGCAACAAAAGGATCTTTTGTTCTTTTTAGATAACGGATGTAAATCGAATAAGACGCGATCCAACTGATATGGATTTCTTTGGCCTATATTGTACAGTAAAAGCAAATGATAACAAAATGATTAATTGATCATTACGTATCATTCGCTGTGAACTTTGTTTGGAGGTCAAACTTTAGTCTTAGGTTTGGACTACGGAGACAGTGTATTAAGTGAGGAGCTAACACTGCAATGTCTGTACTGGAAGTTTGTCTAGTTGTGTGTTTACTGAATGTTTTCTCACAGGCGGCAGTGATTCACAAAGATGTAAGCTCTTTCTTCTTTAGAATGTTGTTATTTCTTTCTTAGTTCTCTTTCTTATTTAGAATGTTGTTATTTCTTTCTTAGTTCTCTTTCTTATTTAGAATGTTGTTATTTCTTTCTTAGTTCTCTTTCTTATTTAGAATGTTGATGTTTCTTTCTGAGTGCAATTAATTCTTTATACTAAGATTGCTTTCCAAAGTATTTCCTAGTGTAGAGAAAATGCCTAGTGTAAATATTGTGCAGAAATCTACATAAAATTAAAAAAAAAAAATTATTTTTTATTTTTCTGATAAATATTCGACCTACTTAAACACTATTGTAACTTCCCAGGTGAAGAGTACACAAATAACAAAAGTTCATATAGTGTTCATGAACCATTTAGGTAAGTGTTTTTTTGTTGTCCTGTTTTGTTTTTCAATCAAAGAAAAACATTATCATCTTTATATTTGTGTTTCTATCTTGATTTGTATTTCCAACAAGGATTAAAATAGATTTTATAACATTGAGACAATGGGAAGTCTTGTTGTAAAGTAAGGTAAAGTTCTCCCGTTCAGACCTAGTGGTCTATGGGGCAGATGATGTAAAGGTCATCTGTTTCTGTGGCCTACGGTTAGCGAGTGTGTCATGTGGCCAGCACAACGACCAACCGCCTTTACTTTACCCCTACTAATGTCATGTACCCAATAGAGCTGGGTGGACTCAGAGGCGCCCAAGGATCCCGAAATAAAAATCTCAGTCTTCAACAGGATTTGAACCCGGCACCACCGGTTCAGAAGCCAAGCGCTTTACCGCTAAGCCATCGCGCCTCCGAAGTCTTGTTGGGGCATGTCTATTAACCGAAAAGTAAAAAAAACAACAACTAATGACATTTATATTAAACAACTGCCTTGCTCTTTTTTTATATAGAAAACTAAGAGACACTTTAGGACAAATAAAAAGTAAAGTAGCTATACTGCATAAAACACTAATTTACAAATCGAAAAACAAAATGTAATAAAATACTTAGAAAGACAGAAAGATAGAGGCACATTTCTTATTCTGTACGCTAGAACTCCTTCTTCCCTAGTGCCAAAAGAAAATGAAATGGGTTACCTGAATCCGCCAGGAAAACCAACGCTTTAAAACATGCATGGCTAGCTTAACACATAAAATGCGTAGAACATAATTGTATTATTTTTAAAGTAACGTCTCTAATCTATAAGATAAGAAGATATTAAGATAAGAAGCTAAAATAGAATCCTATTATTAAGAATTTTTAAATCATCAAAAGAGATACTGTGTACTCTAAAGTAAATTGTACCATTTAGTGATAACAGAACTAGTATGCAACTTAATCTTAGTTTGATCTAACTTAAATATTTATCGTAGGTCTGGATTTCATCAGATCAGAGAAACACTAAAAAAGGAAACATTAGTTTAGTACCAATCTGTAAAGGGGATGCGGTGGCTGAGCGGTTAAGCACCTGGCTTCCGAACCTGGGTTCGAATCTCAGTGAAAACTGTGATTTTGAATTTCTTAGTTTTTTTTTTTTAGGGCGCCACTGAGTCCACCTAAATTAAATGGGTATCCGAGTTGGTGAAAGTAAAGGTGGGTGGTCGTTGTACTGGCCACATGACACTTTACTCGTTAACCGTAGCCAAAGATGACCTTAACATCAACTGCCCCATAGATCGTAAGTTCTGTAAACAGATTAGCAAGTTTTGATTGCACTTTTTTTATACCACCAATAGTTAATTTTAACTAAATCCTAATAATTACGCTTATCAGGAAAGATAAATGTTATACTCTCTTACCCCTGTTCTGCTGCGCAGATGTTGGCTATGCTGACGGTATTGACCAAGACACTGGTTTCATTGTCCAAGTCCTGAACCGCTATATGACAGAGTACTTCGTCCGTGCCATCAACATCTCAAGAACATTAATCCAGGACGGTTACACCGAGAAATATGTGTACACGACTCATCCATGGCTTGTCTCCCTTTACCTCGACTGCCCTAACATCACTCTGATTGGCGGGCCCTTGAAGGTATGAAGCTGTGTTGCAAGTGCTGAGAAATATGTTTTCTAGATCTAATATGTGTGGTCGATTTGTTGTTCTATTACTCATATTTAATGTTATGTAAGAGTGTTCAAACTAACTTTAAACATTGTCTCCAAAACAAGAGAAACATGTGATTGCTTGCTTGCTTTTATCTTATAAAGTAATGAATGTTAGATTTTTAAAAAATGTACATTCCACACATCGTAAGATCCCCCTTCCTTTTCGAAAAGAATCCTGGTTAAGCAAATGTATATATTTACTATATTTTATAATATTCCAATGATTGACCTTTAGATTTAGATGACGATGCGCATAATGTTCCTGACATAGACATAAATAAATATAGACTGGTCAATAAGAGAGTTTTATGAAACCAAAATTTGTGAATTGCAATTGTGTGTACTTTATTTTATGTCTATAAAGTTTGTTTAATCTCTAAGGCTGAAGATCATGCATTTTTTTTAATTTATCATAATTCGGAAATCCGTATTCAATAGATATACATGTTTTCAAGTTACATGAAGTTACTTCCTGTTTCCAGTCTATATTTATTTCTATGGTTCCTGAGCATTACTTTATTAAAACTTTTGATTGAATATGGAAATACGCATAACGTGAATTCCGTACAAAATAAATATGTTTTTGTTCTTTAGCCAAATTTAAATTTATTTATTTTTATAGATTTAAAAAAAGATATAATGGTCAGACTAGAGTTTTCCTAAAGTGGTCAGCCAGCTTTTGTCAACGATATACATTAACTGTCAAATTTATAAGAAGATCGTAAAAGCCATTTTCGAGATTCGTGTCCATCCAGATTTTAGAGCCCACCAAGACATTTCCACGAAAGTGCGAGCTGAATAAAAAAGCAAAATTATAATTATCACATTTATGTCCAGTTTATAACTTAAGGTAGATCAACAATTTTTTTCCACAAAACTATCCAGTGATTGTCTTTCCTTGACTTTCTGTACAGTGTCCCTCGGAAGAGGAACAAATGGAGTTCCGTCGCGCGGTGTCTGATGGTCTTATTTCTTGGCACGCCTTCCCGTTCAACATCCAGACAGATTTTATCAACTACTATCTGTTTGAGTCTGGCCTGGAACTCAGTCAACGACTGGACGCCATGTTTCACATTAAAAGGACACATCCAACTATGAGTCAGAGAGATGTACCAGGTAAATATCACTCCGCTTTATTTTAAAGTGTTAGACAATAAATGAATCGGAGAGATGACTCAAGGAAATCACTCCGCTCCGTTTTAAAGTAAGATAAAGTACACATTTAATCATTCAGAGAGATTACTCCAGTAAAATCACTCCTCTCCGTTTCAAAGTAAGATATAGAACACATTAAATAATTCAGAGAGATTAGGCTACTCCAGTAAAATCACTCAGCTCCGTTTCAAAGTGTTAAAACTAGACGCAATATAGATAGTAAATCGAGTGATGGAAATTAAGCTATTTCAGTAAATAGAATGAAAGCTATTTCAAGCTTGCAAAAGCCTGTCAGACAAAGGACTTAAACTGGAAAATAAATCCGAGCAATTACTCCGCTCCGTTTCAAAGTAAGATACAGTAAACATTATATGATTCAGATCGACATTATGGTCATACGATGCCAACAAATTAAATTATTCAGATGGACATTATGGTCATACGATGCCAACAAATTAAATGATTCAGATGGACATTATGGTCATACGATGTCAACAAATTAAATGATTCAGATGGACATTATGGTCATACGATGCCGACAAATTAAATGATTCAGATGGACATTACGGTCATACGATGCCAACAAATCTCGGCTCCACTGTTAGAGTCTACCAACTCTAATGGCTACCTGATTTTAGTTGAGGAAAGTAAAGGCGGTTGGTCGTTGTGATGGCCACATAACACCCTGCTCGTTCACCGCTGGCCAAAGAAACAGATGACCTTAACACCATCTGCCCCACAGATCTTCAGGTCTGAAGGGGAAACTTTACTTTACTTTTAGAAAAAAGTAATCTCATCTACCTTTTATTCAAACGTTTGTTGTGTACGGAAGAGGTATTTTATTTTATTGAACTGTTGTCTCCCTTTATCGTCGACCTAGTTTCAAACTCCAGGTAACAAAAGGAAACATGCTTTCTAATGTGTCTTCCACTCTATCTCAAGGTATCACAAAAGCTGCTTTGGCATCACTCAAGAAATACGGAATCAAAGCCGTCTCTGTGGGCGTTAACCCAGGTACGGCGCCTCCAGATGTACCGTCACCGTTTGTCTGGAAGTTTAGTCCGAATGATGAGGATGGAATAATGGCGTTTTGGGTCAAAGGTAACACCAAGTTGTCATAGATTCTTTGTCAATCATGTGTGTCATAGTAGAGACTATCGTGTTACACTAGTACAATACTAAAGTTGTTTAATTAATCTATGTTGTTATAAGTAAAATTTAATGTAGTTTCATTGTTTTTGTTTAAAATATATAAGTATATGCCATTAAAAGTATTATTTAATTAGGTAATAAATACAAATATTTTATAACATTTTTTAGGCGCAAACCTTTTGCATAAAAATTATAATATACAGCAACATTATATCCCTTGTACATACAGCCTCCCTTTTTGTTTTTTTACTACTAATAGTTTATAGTTATAAAAATGTGTGCTTTTTATTATTTAAAAAAAAAGGTGCTTGCTTATTAAATTTTTAAAATTAAACAATTCGCTTTCAGAAAACAAAAAAAAGGTAAAAGCGTTACCTCAGAACTTTGGAAGAACTAATATATTATAATAACAGATTTTAAATATCTTTTGCAATCTAGAGACCGGGGCTGGACAGACGGTCAGACAGACAACACAAAACTTAAAGCGGCTATTCCTCTTTCAGGGGTCGCTAAAATTTGAACTGTATATAACTTGTATATAACTTGTATATAACTTGTATATAACTTGTATATAACTTGTCTTCAGAGACCAGCATCTGCGTTTCTTTATGTTGATTTCATTGCTTCTTGTTGTCAAGCCAACAAGTTCGTCCATTATGTCGAGTTCAGTTGTTTTTATCGTTATTAAATACAAAGTTTGATTAGTTCCACAATTAACGTCTTCAGTTTCAATTAGGTGGTTACCCTCTGAACCCAGGACCGAATCCGGCCCAACCTGGAGGCCTGTCCAGAGACAAATGTGTCATAGCTGATGGCTTGTCTGAAATACTGTGCTTCGCTTTTAGAACAGACAACACTGGACCACCAGTTACTATACAAGTAAGGGAGAAGAGAAACTGTATTTCTAAGAGTCGTATCGTCCATCTGTCTGTTTGCTATACCTTAAAACTCTCTTTATCTCTCTCTCTCTTCTCTCTCTCTTACTTTCTTTCTCTCTCTCTCTTACTTTCTCTCTATTTGTCTCTCTCTCTCTCTTTTTCTCTCTGTTTTTCCTTTAACCCTTAAAATGCGTGTGGTAGTTTAGCCTCTTAACACCAGAATTGTAATTCCATTTGGTATGCACTCATTGTGAAACAGCTCAGCACTTTAAGGGTTAATCTCTACATTTCTTCTTCTTCAGTTCGTGTTTATATTTCAGCCAGAACAATTTTTTGAAAAGTTTAACAATTAACTTTAAAATAAGATTATTTTGATATGAGCTTTCGCCTTTCGGGTATAACTTACATCCATTTGTTATACATTTAAGTAAAAAAATATTTTTTTTTGTTTGTTTTTGATAATAGAAATTCGCGTGTTAAATTTCATGCAAAGAACTTGAAATAGTGACTTGTATTTTAAGAGATGCTTAACTTAAATATTATTATTTATAAACAAAAACAAAAAAACAAGCACTTCAAAACCAATAAAATATACTACAACAGCTTTATAAAGTTGCTTCCGATTCGTTCTAGAGTAATGTGAACCATACACATAATACATATTATCTTATACTTCTAGGAAGTTCTAGGATATTATGAGATACTAAGAGCTGAATTTCCGGGGGCGGAGCTTGTGGCTTCCACGTTCGACAACTTTGTACAGGCACTGGAAACTGTCAAGTCCACTCTGCCGGTCAGGTGGTCTGAGATTGGTGACACCTGGATACAAGGAGTAGCCAGTGACCCATGGAAATATTCCAGATATAGAGCCTTTGTCCGAGCCTGGGAAAACTGTGAAGGCTCATGTAAGTATGTGTTATAAACACTTGTAGCGTTAACTCTTTCTCTCCCAGTCACTAATGCCAACGTTGATTTGAACCCATTACATTAAATTGATTTTTGACTTTATAAACTTAATTTTGTGTTGTTGCTTTTTTTTAAAGAGCATGCACTCCCCTATAATTCGATACCAAATATAATATTTTCTGATAACAAACAAAAAAGTTATCGAGGTTCAAATACAACAAGTTAGTGAAATGAGAAAAATGAATAATTCTATCGGATATAGGGAAAATAATGACGGATAGAAAGAGTTAAATCTAATTACTGGCCACACATCCACCAATCTGTTTCGTAGTTTTATGTCTGGTAGAAGGTGATACAATTTCTCTCCACAGATCATTGTAATCGTCACACAGACCCTAGAATCCAGAATATGCTACGTTACCTGGTTAAGATACCCGAACACACCTGGGGATCACATGGCATCATTGACTTCATCGCTTGGACCAATGAGGCTTTGGAAGCAGCCAGGCAAAGTCAGTACATAATAGTAACAGTGTCAATGTATGTGATTACTATGATTATATTTATATAATAAGGCTTTTCTTCGAGCCCGAAGATTAATAAGGAATGCAGTCTTTCTCGTGGATACGCATCAACAACTGTGACCTACATGTTTTGCCACTTGTAGCGCAGTCATAACCATTGTTCGCAGGTGTTCGATTTAGGTATTCTCCTCGCCGTTCACGTCTGTTGTCGACAACAGATTTGTATGTGTGAGTGTGCGTGCGTGTGTGTGTGTGTGTCAAAAGTGTATCCCGTGACCTTTGTAAGTGACCTCCAGCTGCCTCGTTCTGAAGATTTTACTGTCATTAAATGTAAATATTTATGTTTGTTGTGAACCGCACGGCTCTATTCTTTTGAGAGATTATGACATACATTTTACTGCTAATTCTCAATACCTTTAATAAAAAACGCCACAGTTACATACATTCGTAATGAGACGTCTTTTAAAAAAACAATTTAAAAAAAAAAGTCGTTATTTTATAATAATAATAATTTTAATAATAATTTTATTTATGAAGCGCTGTTAACAAACAAAATGTAGGCTCAAGGCGCTGTAAAAACATTACAAACACAAACATGAGACATGACAAACTAATCTAATTTTATAATTAAGACCAATGCTATCAGTTATTCTCTTAATTAATATTTTGACCAGCGAAACCTTACCAAATTAACGAGGACACCTGGAGAGAGCAGAGACAGTTTTTGGACCTGGCATTGACTGCACTTGAGGACCACCCTTTAGTTCAATCTGTACAGAACGAGTATGAGGATCTGGTGGCTACTGAACCGGATCTAAGCGGTAAGTTTGGAAACCTTGTGACAGAAGTGTGAGAATATGGCGCCTAATTCAAATATTTTGTAAGACAAAAAATAGTTGTATGTTTACCAGTCGTCCGGCAAGATAAGACGTGTCCTCCTTTTCGGGTTATGTCCTCCTTTTCGGGTTATGTCCTCCTTTTCGGGTTTATGTCCTCCTTTTCGGGTTTATGTCCTCCTTTTCGGGCTTATGTCCTCCTTTTCGGGTTTATGTCCTCCTTTTCGGGCTTATGTCCTCCTTTTCGGGCTTATGTCCTCCTTTTCGGGCTTATGTCCTCCTTTTCGGGTTTATGTCCTCCTTTTCGGGTTTATGTCCTCCGTCCTACAGGCTTTTGCAACCTTGAAATGGCTTTGACTCTATTTACTGCTAGTGCAAATGTTCCACCAATGGATTTCTTGTCTGTATACCTTCTAGTTTAAACACACAACCATTCTCCTAAATAACAGATATAGGTTTATGTATATTTAAAACTGATTATGTTTAGGACTCGTTGATCAAGAAACATGAAAAGCACCAAGATGTCTGTGTGTAGTCGCTGAATGAGCTTTCTATGTTGTGTATGTTCTATTTATGTGTATATTGTTACGTTTCTCTCTCTTTCCTATCTCAGGCTTTCTGTAAACACTGCTAAACATAACAAATCAATACATCAAAGAACCTGACAACAAGAGCTCCAAAATAATCTGGTACTTTAATACTGGTCAAATAAAACAGCCAATATGCCACAATTGGCAACACAATAAACAACTACAAATGCTAAACCAGACTTACAGACCTGGTCTCCTCCGTGTCCTGTCTTGAACTGCCTTTCTCTTACACACTGTCCACTTTCTCTCGTACACGCAGGCTTATGATCAGATGACCATAACAGTGGTCACGTGCAAAGCTCATGCCTTCCCTTTCGATGTAGCACGCTAAACTGTTTAGCTGGCCTGTGTCACAAAAATATCAGCTGATCACCGTTAACCCTTTTGCGTCGACAATAGGGCAATAGGGTTATAGCACTGCCCCCTTCTCAGATTTGTCCGTCCCGGACAAATTCTACCTCACGACATGGGCAGTTGAGGTGCATCGATGCAGGAGGAGGTTTGTCGGTGGGGGCGACAGTTGGCTTATATAGCCATCTCGTTGGAGCCATCTGCGTTGTAGTCTGCAAATGTCTCTTTCTCCTTCTGCTCCAGTTGACCTTCACCTGTTTGCACTGACGTCGTGGTTGCATCGCCATGCACTTTGGACTCAGCAACCGTCGCCTTCTTCTGTCGTTCACTACTGAAGGCAGCCACTTAACACATGGGGAGGGATAAGATGCAGGGACCGGGGTCACCAAGATCGTTGGCCCAACAGGTTGCTTCGTTGGGCTTTCAAGAGATGGGCTTTGGGAATGGGTTTCAGGTCCACAGGAGGGGAAATAGTGGCACACTTCGTCTTTAACCTTCTCCGGGGGACAAACTAGTGGGGCAAGTTGGCACCACTTCACTTGCGAAGGTACCTCATCTTCAGTATCAGGCTCTAGTTCACCTCGTTGATCACCATCGGGGCTTCTTCTAGTCTCGTCAACAGACCAATCGTCTGTTGGGTTCACACCGTGTCGTTGACTTTCTGCTTGCAGAAGTCCACCAACTGCTGCATCAGGTTTCGTTGCATTCTTCAGAACACCAACAGGACTTCTCCCGATGATCTGATCAGCTGGACAAACGTCTTTTGGGTACAGACCTTGCCGATGGGTTCCTTGGAGTTTGCATTCTCCATGCGGGGCTCGACAGATAACGTTCTTGCAAAAAATCTGGGTGCAGCCATCAAGTTTTGAGTTCCTCTCATCAGCACTGACAAGTCGACAGATGTCTTGAATGTCCCCAGCTACAAGCTTGGGGTAAGACACAACGTGGTCTTGTTCTATCTGGCTGATGGAGGCACTCACACTAGGGACGTCTGCAGCAAAAGCGTTGTGCCTGTTGTATTTATGTGAATGTGTTGTGTTGTGTTTATGTGTGAAAAGAGTCCTTGTAATCACAACAAATTTCCATAAGCAGTCTTAGTCTTAGTCTCTTAGTCTTAGTCTCTTAGTCTTAGTCTCTT
>JADKLZ010000166.1:2059343-2072335 GCA_021533235.1 Biomphalaria straminea | reverse complement strand
AATAAATAACACATTATTTTGTTTGGCTTCAATAAATAACACATTATATTGTTTGGTCTCTACAATCATTTAATTTTTGTATCCTCAAGATTTTCAAATATACAAACATGAATGTCAAAAATTTATAACTTATCACATTTATAATCATGTAAACTTAGTAGAAAATATTTGAACATGGTAATAGCTTGAAAAAAATTCATTAAATCTTTTTTTCCTTAATAATTCTGATAGGAAACTGAACAATATGTTCATAACAAACAAACTATTCATCAAAATCATGACATGAATACAACTTTTTACAAAATCCAATAAATGAAATGTCAAAAAGGAAAATTCATTTGATGTCCTGATTTCAAAGGTTTTTTTAAACAAAAAAAATGATAAACCTTACACTCATTTTTATATGGCATCCAGCAAACTCATTTAACTGTCAACAGTTGCCAACATCTTTAAATTCTCTATTTTTTAAACTTTAAACAAAAATCTTCCAATATTAAATTATCACAATTTTGGCTAGTCAGTTATTAAAAAGATTTATTTTTTTGAAAAATCCTAACATTAACTGTACAATGCCAGATAGCATTCTATGATACTGTGCTCAATGGAATGTATGTTTGATACCCAAAAGGGTACAGTTCTCTAATCTCATAAATATCAATGTATTGAGTCACACTGTTACAATGCTGATAGGGAGATACATTAAACAGCATACATTATCACAAACATTAGAAGCGGAATCAATTTGATTTCAATTTTGACATATTAGTAACAAAAGAATAGATTTAGTAATCAGTTTGCTAAATCCTTAATATACACAATATACAAATAGATTTGAAAATTTAAAAACAATAACATTGTAGATAAATAAAAAAAATCTTATGCCACGGATGAATGTGTGTTTGAATGTGTAATCTATTTTTATATATGCGCGAATGACCGGAAGTGTGTTAGTTGTCAGAGAGAGTCCAGCTTGTTGTGAGATGCCATAGTGATTATTAAAAGTTTCTGTGTTAGATTTATCAAGTGTTATTTGTTTATTTCGCAAATCACAGCTGAACCAGGGACACCTAGACGGATCAAGATATAAGGTAGAATAAAGCGAGTCATAAATAGAAATAAATATAAGGAGAGCTGTAATATCTTACATTGATCTTTTCTTGAAACATTTGTATACTTACGTAACCAACTAATAATGAACAGTAAAATTTACCAATATTAAAATTAGATCACTTCAATGTACTAAGCATTCTGTAGATGAAATCAGTCTCTTAGAGTAGAGTCACATGAAGTCAAAGAACCTGAAAAGATTTTTGACTCACAACCGTTAAGAATTGCACATGTTGAGATAAGGTTACCAGACAACTAAGCATCCAGAGGAGTCAAAATGGAAGACAATTCATGACAAGGGGCAGGGTGGTCAAGTGGTAATGCACTTGGCTTCCAAATTGAGGGGCCCTTGGTTTGAATCTTGGTGATAACTTTGATTTTATAATTTTGGGATTTCAAGGGTGGCTCTGAGTCCATACTAATGGGTAAGTGATTTAAGGTTATGGAAAGTCATTTTGCCGGTTACATGACACCTTCATTAACCGTTGGCCATAGAAACAAATGACCTTTACATTATCTGCCCTGTAGATCTCAGGATCTGAAAGGTGCACTTACATCTCTTTTTTAAGCCTGACAAAGAAGCACAAATACAGAATGGAAGAAAATCTAAAAACTAAACTAAAAATGTACTTAATAAAACAAACAAGTGAACCCAAGACTGTACTAGTACAACTTCTATACTAATTATCATCTGATCATTAGTGGCTCTTCACAGCATCTCTAGTGCCAATAATGCCAGGCATATTTTGCTCACATGTACTTTTGAGAAGAATGCCTCTCCATGATGAATCCTTTTATCTCTTATGCCAATAGGTTAGCATTAGGCTTATGTTACAGATCTTGATGAGCTACTGAGAAACAGATGCTTTTTTTAAGGTTGACAAAGAAGCACAAGTATAGAAGGGAAGAAAATCTTCAAACTAAACAAAGTTGTTGAAAATGTCGCATGTAATGCTAAGGGGAAACTGGGCTATGAGTGTATATCTTATGTGCTATCATGCAAATTGTTTGCAATTGTAAAACAAATGCTCTCATGGATAATAAAGACTTTGTGCAAACTGTTCATAACTGAGGTTGTGAGAGAAACACAAGATATAAAAGAATAAATTTGTTGGATAAAATGCAACAAAGCTGGACCTATTTACACTTTAGGTCAATGATGGTCAATGGTGGATGGAGGACATGTCCTCCTATTGCCATACATCTGGTATCCTTATGCTCTGATCAAAGATTGACAGTTCAACTTATTCAAAATGAATCTTCCATACTAATAATGACAACAAAAACAGTTGGTGATGTAGTATTGACATGAAACATAGCAATAATTTTTTTATCTCAATGGTCAGATATTTAGAACCATAAGTTGGCATTTGAAGCCACACATACTAAACTAACTTTGCATCATAACTAAATTGTTAACCAAGAGTAGAAACATTGTAACTTATCATTACTGATAAACATTATAGACTTTCATGAACTTTTTTCAAAATTTTTAGAAATTAAATTTCATTTTGAAAATATTTTGTTTAAATGTTTGAGTTCAACAACACTAACTAAATAACCACCGAATAAATTAAACTTAAAAATAACTTTAGAAATGTATACAAATGTATTAGAAGTTGATTGCTTTAACATCATTTTATTTGTAATGCCCACTTCTGAAGATACAAATCTATCATGTCTTAATCCCTAATTCAGCTTCTAATGCTACTTTTATTTTTGTTTTTTTAAATGAAGATTATTACATTCTAGCCTGCAGGGTTTGAACTGGCTTGAATTGGTTTGAACTGTTTGAACTGGCTTGAAATGGCTTGAATGTCTCACATACCACATGACCAGGTATTAAACATACCAACATAATATCTTTAAAAAGATTCTGTTTGTAATTATATTTTTGATTTAGAGGCTAAGAGAGTCAATGAAGTCTTTTGCATCCAAACACACAAGAAACAATGCTTTGTAAGGTAATAGCTTTAGCTGCTGGACGTGTATTAAGACTGCTGGACATTTATTAAGAGAAGAAATTATTGTCAATGTAAAAATTGTTTCTGTTTGTAAATTTCTGAGCCAACATTTGATTGGACATATTTCCATTGGGCCTTGACCTTATGTTGATTTGTGTCAAACTTCTGGACATATTTTTGTAACGTCTGCTTAGCAAACTGGCTGCAAGGGTAAAAAGAAAATTGAGTGTAAATGAAATGTTCAACTGAGAAACTTAAGTTAATAGAATAAAGACTGTGGCATTAAATTGCCAACTAAGATTTCATTGATAAGTGATTTAACTTTAATTTCAAAATATTGAAATATTTACAATTATATTAATCTTAAAGGACTTTTCAAAAACTTTGAGAACAAGAGAGGCTTTAGACAAAACCCTACAATAAAAGGTTTGATTTGATTTGATTTTGATTTTAGGCACATTGGCACAGTTTAGACCATGTCGTGCCCGTTAAAAGGTTGTTAAAAATAGCATCAGGTAGAAGAGATAATGATTTTCTATATTAACATCTTTGTCCAAAGTAGAATCTAATTGTCAACAGCCTTAAAAATCGAGATACAGAGCACAACCCTGAAGCCAACCAACACAATTTTTTTTTTATTGCAATTTTTCATATTTTTTCAACCAAATATCAGGGCATTCACAATATAACCCAAAAAAAAAACAATAGCAATCATCATTCTAAAAAAGGCTTAACTAGATGATTACAGATTGTCCCAGGTTCATATCCTGACCACTTCCGTCCCCCCATTCTCCGGCAGGAGCTTTGGACTCAAGTAGATTACCTTCAACTATGAAATATTCAATTAATTAGAATTTCACCACATAATCTTCCTTAAGATCTCTGAACTTCTATTGATGCTCCCACATTCCGATCAATAGGCCTTTTTAGCCTCATTTCTTAAACTAGAAGTTGGGCTCGGAGATAATTGATTTTTTTATCAAATAATTATGGTGCCATCACCTTTGTAAACAAAATTTTATGTAGAAAGATGCGAAATAGTACTTAAATTATAACATTTAACATAATGAAAAAGTACTAATTTACTTGCCTGGACTAGACTGTGACACTGTAGTGCTCATTCTGTGAAGTGCATTGGACAGAACCTTGTTAGATGGTGATCTGTTCTGTGAGGACACAAACTTACTGGTCAGATAGCTGGGTGACTTCTTCAGGAGTGTTGAAGTCTCTACTAGGTTGAGGGGCACACTATTGACATCTATCTTTTGTTTTAAATTTCTAGTAAGATGAAAGCAAGATGTCAACTTGCAGCATGGATAGGTTTTAAATAAAAAACATTATTATAACTACTTTGTAGTACACAATTCTTCAAAAAGAGCATAGCAAAGAGACACAAGAATATGTTATGTTTTAGGTAGACTTCACTGTGAATTAATTTTGAATGTCCATTACTAAGATAGTTCTATGCTAGAAAGGGGAGGATAGCAGGCTTTCTAATAGATACTCTAAAACAACTAGTTCAAATGAAACAATAACTTCACCTCACAGATACATCATTACTATATATAAACCAAAGTGAGTCTCTTAAGAGTTTAACAAAAAGAATGTGTCTTCCACCTGTTACTGCTGTTGACAAAAGAAGTAGTTCTGTGTTGAAACAACGGCTGTACCTCAGTAAGAACTAAATCATTAGATTCTTGCGCATTGGATTCTCTTTGCCTCATCTCACTGTAAAATAAAGAATGACATTTCTTGATTTTGAAATGATTGTTAAGACAAATACCTGTTTATTGATGAGATCTTCTGAAATATCTAAATTTCAATGGTGTCAAGAATTATTTGCAGCATCCAAAAAAAAAATCACTCGCGAGTTTATAATTTATGACTCTGTACTTTAGTGGGAAGCTTGGTCGAGAGGCTAAGTCCGGCTTGAGCTTGGCTACCTAGAAGGGGGCTCGAGGTTCAACACCCGACTCGAGCAGAGTTGTGTTTACTGAGCACCCAAAGGCAGCATGGGAAACCAACTCCTAGATACCCCCTCCCCCCACTGGTCTACAAATGAGATTGGACCAAAGCGCTCTGAGCATGCTATAAGCATGAAAGTAGCACTATATAAAAGCTATAATAAGAAGAATAATAAGTGTAAGATTGATATGAATTTATTTTATTTTGCTTATACTAATGCAATAGTGGTTTAGGTTTTTCAAACTGTTGCTATGGATACAGTAACATGTTTACCTTTGTTGCATATCATTATTGTCTGTGTCACTAGTCTTTTTCTCTGATGCCGGTGCAGTGGACAATGTCACATCATTAACAGGCCGACTAACTATTGAAATATCTGATGCCACACTTAATCTTCTGTCCAAGTCTGGAATTTCTAAAATAGAAGTGTCCTGAGTTGGCAGCAACATTGACTGTTCAGTTATGTCCTCCTGAGGACCAGAAGACAATGAATCACTTCCTGTCACTTCAAGAGCCGTACTTGAAGCTGAAGAGAGGTCAGGGTTCAGAGGTTCACCACTGGTTCTACCATCACCATCTTTTTTTCTAGAGATGATCTTCTTAGTAAAAGGTTTGTTAGGTATAATAGTTGTCTTAGACCTCTGCAACTGAAACACAGGCTGAGGTTGTTCATAAAATGTTTTGGACCGATGAAGTCCTTTGTTTGGAGAGTCACTGAAGTTACTGCCTGGACCTTGAATTGAAATAAAACTCAGCGTGATAGGAGTGACTGGTTTAGGTATTTGAGTTGAGTCTTTGTAGGTTCTAGGTCTTACTGCATCACGCTTGGGTGTTTTGGGTTTCTTTAAAACATAAAAAACAAGTTATTTTTACTATAAAGATAGAACTTATATGTATATACATGATGCTATAAACAATAAAAAAGTATGCAGTATGCGCAATGGTCATCTCAATAGTCCTGTGTTCATACCCTGCCCGCTATCATCCCCCATCATCCTGCAGGAGGCTTGGACTAGGAAGTAGATTATCTTCAACTCTGAAGAAATATCCAAAAAAATGTAAAAACATTTCACAAACCTTTCAGGTTCAGATCTTTTGATCTGTGAGAGCAGCTGATGATATTAAATGGAGTGTAGAATGTAAGCTCTCCTAAGGCGGACAATAAACAAGGGTGTCATGTGACCAGCACAACAACCATCTTTACTACCCCAATGTATGTTAAGTACTCATTGGACTGGAGCATTCTAAAAAGTAAAAAATCTCAATCTTTATTGAGATTTGATATCACAAACCCTTGCACTTAAATTTATCACTTGGTCATCAAGACACATCTATGATCAATATTCTAGAACAGGGGTGGGCAACATTTTTCAACCGAGGGCCGCATTAATGAAATTTGGGGACTAGGGGGGCCGCATATGTATACTTTGTTTGAAAGGATTTAAGATGCATATACATTTCATGTGCATTCAACAAATTACAATGCTTTCAATGATAAACATGAAGTCTGTTTTCAACTCTTCATTAGAGATATTAAGAAGGGGTCACAGTCAATGTCCATCAAGGAACCTAACAATTTTTTCCTTTAGATTCCATATTGATCTAATGATTGGCCAGTGAATACAACTGTGTTGCCGAACATCAGAATGTTTTAACTCCGAATCTTCACAAACATTTTGGAACTGCCAGTTGGGGCTAGCCTTGGATAATTGGAGGCCAAAGGCGAAGTAAATTTGGTGGCCCCAAATAAAATAAGAATATACAAAATAAAGAAAAAAAAGTTTTGCAATTATTAAAGACCTAGTGTACTTCGAACAATAACAAATTTCACTATTCCTTTTCTGTAACATCAAACTGTAGTTCCTGTGCGAGCCATTTAACTAACATGGACCTTAGCAGGTACATACTTTAAATATGCCTTTTGACTATGCCATAGTAGGGCCCCTTATGTAAATTTTGTGTACTCTTCTCCCTTACAATGCTGTAAATTTAATGTAGCTATGTGTAAACTTTCCAGTTACTAGTTTATGGTTGGGATATTTTCTTTATTGCATTGTTTTTGTCAGTCAAAGCTCCATCAGTTTTTACCCTTACCATCTTGTACGAGTCAACCCAATTCTTTCAACACAGTTCTCCATAGCATTGAATAAATACCGGCCAGGACTTATGTCTTTTAATTGAAGTTATATAGTATTGCTATTAAATATAATCTTCGCTTTTTATTCAAAACTGTTTGGAAAGACGTTCTGAGACAATGTTTCTTTAGCCTCTCTGTTACAAATGATAAAAAATCAAAAGTTTCAATAATTTCTATAGATATTTATAATGATTTATTTAGGTTTTCGCGGGCCGCATAAAACACTTCGGCGGGCCGCATGTGGCCCGCGGTCCGTAATTTGCCCACCCCTGTTCTAGAACAAAAATTAAAATAACTACAGGGGTAGACAAGCTGTTTTTTTATTGACACATATGTTCTTGTTAAGAGACAAGTATTTTGTCATGAGAATGATTTAAACCATTTTGATATGTAAGTATGTTTTAAATATTTTTTAGTTCATCTCAAATTATGTACCACAAAACCAAGGACAAAACATCTTAAAACATCTTAAAAGATGTTATGAAAAAATTGTTGTTCTTTTTTACTTTAAACTTTACAGAATTACAGAAAATAAAATAAATAATTAAAACTCAACCATTGCAGTTTTCAGGCTTTAGTGTGTGGATCATTGTTTTACATGGCTGATGAGTGTGATCCTCTGGACATGTTAAAAAGTGAAGTTCCCCTTTCAGACGCAAAATTAAAAACTCCAGTCTTCACCAGGATTTGAACCTGGGACCCCCAGCTCAGAAGCAAAGTGCTATACAGCTCAGCCACCACGCCTCATGTGGACATGTTACAAATTTTCAATTTGTATCAATGCACAAAAAATTTTCAGATACTAATATGATTTCTCACCTCTCAAGAGATTGAGAACCACTGCTCTAAAAAAGGTCTCAACTTTCCAACAAGATTCTAACAATTAAACAAACTTACTTGTAACGGTTCATTTTTAGGCAAAGGAGGCTTCTCACTGACTGCAGCTGTGGATGTCACAAAAAAATGTCTAAATAATTAACTAACTCCTAACTGACGACACCAACATTAATTTGACTCCATTAAATTAATTTTTGGGTTTTAAAAGTTTAATCTGTGCTATATAAAAAGGGCTTGTATTCTTTCTTGTATAATTATATACCTTATATAACATTCCCTGATTACATACAAAAAAGTTATTAAAGTCTAGTAATAACAGCTTAATGAAAAACAAATGAGCAAAATGAATAATAACGTGGAGAATAAAAATAATTATGGAGAGAAAGAGTTAAAGATACAAAACTACTTAGACCTACTGATCTGATGTTAAGCTTTACCTGTTTCAGGCCTGTCAGCAGACACTGGATTGGCTGTCTTTAAAAAAAAGTAAATAAATATTTATGTTTCTAATTAAAGAAAAAAAAACTATAAAATATATTGGAATGTTATATCTATTTTTTAAATAATAAAAAGTTGATGTTTTTTTTAAAGCAACTACAATCCTGTTGTGTGTAATCTTTTCAGACTTTGAACAGAAGTTAAATTTCTTCAGGGTACAACTCTTCACTCATAAATAAAATATTTTTGAACTGAAATGGATTGGGGATTGATCCTGTGGTACACACTCTGGGCTGTGGACTGTCATTCGATGGCCATGACAGACCTGAGCTCAAGCCCTGACTGCTGCTGAACCCCCTCCCCCCTGCCCAGCGGGAGGTATGAGTTTGGATATCTATAGAAACATTCAAACATTCGACAGTAAAAAGGTCCCAACTTCGATGGGTGAGACATGTAGTCCGCATGCCAGACAATCGCCTTCCCAAGCGACTTCTGTACGGAGAGTTGTGTGTAAGAAAGCGCTCACAAGGCAGCCAATACAAGCGCTACAAAGACACTCTCAAGAGCTCCTTCAAGGAATGCGGTATTGACATTCACAGCTGGGAAGCACTAGCTCTAGATCGCTCCTCATGGCGAGAATGTGAGTCATGTGAGTCTCGAAGTCTCAAGATTTGAAGCAAGAAGAGTGGCCAGTGCGTTAGAGAAAGCAGAAAGCAGAGAGAAGAAGCAGGCCTATCTGCAACTGACAAAACCCACCCATGTCACATATGAGGCCCGCTTTTTAAAGCGAGGATTGGACTTTACAGCCATCTTCAAGTCCATAGGAAATGAGAAATGTGCTCATCTTCAAACACAAAGGAGAAGCTAAATATACAAAAAAGCATAAAAAACAAGTTGATGGCCATCTACAAATAGATTTTAACATTATCAAAGTCTACATGATTTGAAATGATACCATTAGTTATAATTCTACTTTTAAAAACAAAAGAATTATTTTTATAGATGGCAGAAAAAAAAACACTTCTAGAATGAATCAGGAAAGTTCAAAGTGGAAATACTGACCTTTGCACTTCTTGACCTTGCAGACTTTGCATCCCCAACTGACTTTCTTTTCTTCTTCACTACAGGCTTTGGCTGTTCCTCTTCTTTTTTGGGAGGTTGGTAAAGTGGTGTTCTGGTTACTTCATCTTAATTTGGATCAAAAAGAATATCATGAAAATGTTGTTACATAGAAGCAAACAATAATATCACAGATGTTTTGTGTAATTTTAAATTTACAATTTTCTGAATCCTGCATATCTCTTCATTTGCCTAAAAGGTAGTAACTATTTGAATAGCTGATATGTACTTTGAAATGTTTCGATGGTCCTTGGTTTGAACCCAGCCTGCAATCATTCCTTGTCATCCAGAAGGAGGTTTGGGCTACGGTATACTAATCTCCTATTCTGATGAAACATCCCAAACAAGTCAAACAAAAACAAGTTCAAGTGACATGTCCTTTAACAAACTATTATGACATGTCCTTTAACAGACTATTATGACATGTCCTTTAACAGACTATTATGACATGTCATTTAACAGACTGTTGGAAAATGAGACTGAGAATTTCTACCTTACTTGCAATACTTAGAATTTGGAAATAAAACTTTAATTTTTCTTTCATGCTAGATAAACAAAAATTAGAGTTCCCTAATAAAAACAAAAGCATAAAATAAGGAATTAACAATAGTAGATTGAAGACTGTTATGAACATAATGATAACAGAGTCGAAAACCATGTCTGTATAGTATGGCTTTAATACACTGATGACAATACAACACACATTTCGTGAACACATTCTTACGGATGAGATACAAGCACATGTAAACATAAGAAAGACAACCAATGTAGAATATTATTTTCATAACAAAGACCCATTTAAGAAGACATTATTATTTAAAGCTTTAATATAGCAGGAGGCATGGTGGCTGAGCGGTAAAGCGATTGGCTTCTGAACCTGGGGTCCCAGGTTTGAATCCCTGCAAAGACTGGGATTTTTATTTCAGGATCCTTGGGAGCCTCTGAGTCCTCCCAGCTCTAATGGGTACCTGACATTAGTTAGAGAAAGTAAAGGCGGTTGGTCGTTGTGCTGGCCACATGACACCCTCATCTGCCCTATAGGCCACAAGGTCTGAAAGGGGAACTTAATTACTTTACTAGTAAATAGTATATAATGTTGTATCCTTTTAAAACCGTAAACCAAGGCCACAGAATCAGATGACCTTTACATCATCTGCCCTATAGACCACAAGGTCTGAAAGGGGAACTTTTTTATATAGCACTACTTTCATGCTATAGCATTCTCAGAGCGCTTTGGTCCAATCTCATTTGTGGACCAGTGGGAGGTAGGGGGTATCTAGGAGTTGCTTTTCTGTGCTGCCTTTAGGCGCTCAGTAAACACAAACTCTGCCCAAGTCAGGTGACGAACCTCGAGCCCCCTTCTAGGTAGCCAAGCCAAGCCAAGTTCAAGCACACTTAGCCTCTCAACCACGCTTTCCACCTAGACATAGTTAAAGACAAAAGACCATTTTGGCAATATAATAACATTCTGGACATAGTGTAGCAGTGAGTATCTGGCACACATTATCAACAGGAAATAGAATATTTCATTCAAATATCTAAAAAAAAAAGATTAATTTGGGATGTTTGGCAGCTTTCATTGCTAACTGAGGGCTTTCAGGTTGGAATCCCAGATGTAGACTGAACTATTGTGTCACAAGCTACTATCAAATGACGTCATCAACTTTATCTCAAGGTGCAATAAGAAGTTGTTGTCTGATAGGAGAGTAGTCTTGTGCTGCCGGGGACTCTATCTTGAATTAATACAATAATAAACAGAGACGATCTAGGAATCAAAATGAATAGTTCTTTGTTGAAATACAACACTGGAAACTTTAATTCAAATTTAACATAAGTACAGCTTATGTACAAGATATAATTCAATGAAATAGAATGTAGAACTTAGGCATCTTTCTTAAAATATACAGAGCAATTAGAAACGCATCTGTTTACATGCTCAGATAATGCATCGACTCTACTCTACAAAAGTTAGGCTCCGACTGAATTAATTCCAGTTCTCTGGGCGGAAGTTGTCGGCAGACTCGTTTTAATTCATTCTCTCAACCAACCAAATCAATGCATTCAGCACATGTGTTATCAGAGCTCAGTTTCCTGGAATAACTATAAATAACTATTCCTTTGTCAGCCGAGAGGATCGACCTTGACCTGTGCAAACTAACAAATAAACAAGTTGTTTATGTGACATATTGATTTAACTCAGCCAGGCAGAGTTGTGTTCCCACCACACACACATTCACAAAAGAGGCTGGACTATGCCAGGATCCTCTTCTCTTATTCTGCAGTTAGAATCAAATATTCACAAGCATACATGAATGTAGCCTTGCTGATGTACTAATGAGCTTTACAAAAAACCCTCACTAAATGTACTTTTTTTTTTCTAATTATAAGGCCTATTTAATTAAAGCCATCTTACATTCATCTTTAGTTGTCCTTTTCTTGACTGGCTTGCTCTCAAACTTCCCTTCACTGGTTAAAGCAATGACAGTAAATGTGTACTCGGTGTCTGGAGCCAGTCTCCTGGCACTAAAAGATAAGTCTGTGCCTACAGGAATATAAACAGATAAGTCTGTGCCTACAGGAATATAAACAGATAAGTCTGAGCCTACAAGAATATAAAACAGATAAGTCTGTGCCTACAGGAATATAAACAGATAAGTCTGTGCCTACAGAAATATAAACAGATAAGTCTGTGCCTACAGGAATATAAACAGATAAGTCTGTGCCTACAGGAATATAAACAGCATATATTGTGTGGAAGATTTTATTTTAAAAAAAAATTCACCATTTCATTTAAATTTTATGATTCCATACTTTTGTTTATAAGATAAGATAAGATAACTTTAATAATCCAAACAAATGGAAATTTGTTTTGACAATTGCCAACCTCAGCGTAAATACTGTACAACAACAACATAGATTTACGATATAGATGCACATACAAACAACACACGAAAAGAAGACATACAACACACTCATAACCAGCGCTTAGAAATAGACATCTATGTACATCTTGATGATGACAAAATGTTAATTTTTAGATTGGTCATCCAGGGTCTTTTGTAGCTAAATGTTTTTAATCTTCTTCTTTCATAAAATAATGTTTTCACAGAACTTGATTTATGAATTAAGTGTTTAAAAAAAAAACAGGCTATATCTAAACAACATTTTGTTTTTGAAACTTCAACAAACATAAACAGCTGGTAAGTACAAATGATGAGATGGACTAATCCAGTCAGCTTTTAGTAATAGTTGACCTTTCAGCGTTGTCTATTTTATTAAACTATGGAATATTAAATATTCAAACTCACAGAATAATTGTATTCAAGAAGATGAAAAGCACCAAGATGCCTGTGTTTAGTCATTGAAGGAACTCTTTAGGTTGTGTCTGTTGTATTTATGTTGTGTCTGTTGTATTTATGTGTATG
>JADKLZ010000166.1:2032813-2059333 GCA_021533235.1 Biomphalaria straminea | reverse complement strand
CTGTTGTATTTATGTTGTGTCTGTTGTATTTATGTGTATGTTGTGTCAGTTGTATTTATGTGTAAGTTGTGTCAGTTGTATTTATGTTGAGTCTGCTGTATTTATGTGTATGTGTATTTGTTTGTCATTCAGTGAAATAAATTGTTGTACTCAATAATAACAATCCGTGTTACATTCTAAGCTTTATTTCACTGAATGACAAACAACTACACACATAGTAGAAATCACATCACGAAATACGAAATAAGGTCAGTACACAGGATAACAAATGTAAACAAACACTAAGGGGTGACAATCCAAATTAGCAAATTCACAACAGTGTATGTTGTGTCAGTTGTATTTATGTGTAAGTTGTGTCTGTTGTATTTATGTGTATGTTTGTGTTGTGTTGTCTTTACATGAGAAAAAGAGTCCTTATAATCACAACAAATTTTCGTAAGGATCAATAAAGCAGTCTTGAAATTGAGAATTTCAAATAAACATGGCAAGAGCTCAAAAAGATATTCAGTCTCAAAGCCTAAAAGAGACTTTTGCAGATTTCAAAAAATGGTTTTTAAGATTCTTATTAAATTTTAAAGTTAATTCACTAAAACTATTTAATTGATTTATCACAAGCTATCCAAATATATTTCAATGCTTACCGGAATAAATAACTTTTCCATTAGACACTACATCATAGCGTGTGATTCTTCCCATGGGTACTTCAGGAGGATCCCAGGTAATATGCATCTCATTTCTACCCAGAACTTGAACATTTGGTTTTCCTGGACAGTGAGCTCCCATTTCAGACGTAGTTCCTGTGCAGGAAGCTCTTGGACCTTTACCTTTAAATGTGGCTGCACATACCTATACAATATAACATGTTGAATTTTACAAAATAAAATCTATTGCCTATATTCAAAACTGAGTTATCAAATGTGCATTGGAAAATAGTAGTAGTAGTAGTATTCAACAAAAATAATGTCAATATAACTAGATGGTAATCTTTCACTGTGTAATTCATTTCTCAAAATATCTCATTCTCCAAATGGGATTAATAGATCGGTTTTATTTTTGGTCTTGAACTTTATGCATAAAAACATATTTATTTATTTTGTTGTCCCTCACCTCAATATCAAAAGATGTGTTGGAAGCTAGACCAGAAATAATAACAGACTGTTCTGATGTGTGTTCTATCATAGATTTACCTAGGTAGGAAACATGAAAAAAACAAAACAATAGTTTGAATGTTCTCTATTTTTTTACAAGCTTTTAAAACAATATGAAACATGTAATGTATTATGCTGACAAAAGTAAATAATTACATTTCAATTACATTCAAATTTGCACTTGGAGCTTGGGTGTGTAGTGTGTTACCCAAAGACTTCATGAGATTTGTTATAACTGGAACTACTTACAGATATCGTTGGGTGTGACACATATAATCAGCTGAACATACCTATATAAACGTAATATCCTTTTGAAATGCCATTAAACTTCTCTGGGGGATCCCAGGCTATTTTTAGTTGTGTTGCTGTGGTTCCAATAACTCTGAGATTCTGTGGAGCCTCAGGAACTGAAGACAAATTTGTAATACGTAGAATAATTTCATTGTATGGAAAGAGGAAAGTGAGAGTGTAGATAATGTCTTTTATCTAGACTACTTCCAACTTACTATCTTCCTCAGTAGTAACTGGCACAGACTCACTAAATGAACTTTCATCAACTTCTGTCATGGCTTTCACCTTGAATGTGTAAGCTGTGTTGGGAGTAAGGGAGTTAACTTCAAACTGACAGTTGTTGCCCCTGTAACAACAGTGATTTCCTGTAGAGTAATAAAAAAACATAGCAGTTTCTTCTGACAATATTAGGGACATTTCCTAAATACTTTAGTTTATGGCACATCTAATTAGGCCATATCCTTTTACTATTCTATAAGGCCCAACTATATTAACTAGGACAATACATTCTTTGATTTTGATTTGCAAGTTTCAGATGATGATCAGAAATATATCTCAAACTTCTTGCTTGAATGAACCTAGGATTCTGAAGTGCATACCATATGACAAGGCAGCCTTGTCCTATTTAGTTTTGCTTATGTCATATGAATCATGCTTGTCATTACTTTTATTTGAATACACACTAGCTTTTGGATGGCTGCCTGGTTGTGGGATATTCGCACTGGACTGTCATTCAGTTGTCTAGATGGCCCCGGGTTCAAACCCTGCCTGCTGACATCCCACCCTGTTGTCCTGTGGGAAGTTTGGACTAGGATGTAGATTATTTTAACTCTGAAGAAACATCCATAACATGTAAACCATTTTACAAAGCATATTTTTACATATTACTGTCATGACAGATGTACGCAATTGCACAAAAAAAGAATTCTAAATGTCTGGAGTAAAATCAAAGTTTATTGCATAGCTAGCTATAAATAATCAGTGCAACAGAAGGTATACAATGAGGCTTCATAAAATATTTATGAACTAAAATGAACAATGCAGACCCAGTAGTGACCTGCTGCATACTGATGCAGACAAAGCCTTTGTAAGCTGGAAGTCTAAATTTTCTTTTAACCATCTGAGTTTGTCAATGTTTTTTAAATGCCTGAAGTTAACACTATGTTTGTTAAAAGCATTGTATAAATCATGTTAAATGATATTTAAAGAAAAATTGTTCAAAGAATGTATCCCAACACACCTTCAAAAAGCTGATATTGAACATCAAAACCACTTTTTGTAGTTACAGGAGACCAGCTAACATCACACAGAGTTGGACCTAAAACTGTGGAATAGAATATTTGTAACTTAACTTTGGAGATTTTATTTTTGAATAAAAAATATTTTAACTTTAACACAAGAGATCTGCTTTTTAAAAATTTTATTAAATAAATTAAGGGAGAAAATGATCAGGTTTACTATATTCTACTTTCTACTCAATGCAATAACACATCCACTGACAACAGCTGGACAAAGACTTACCAGTGACTGTCGGTGGATCAGGCGGATCTAATGGTTTCAATATTTCTAAAGTTATCAAAACTTCCTCTTTTAAATCTTGGCTGACTTCAGTAAGTTGTTGGACTTTCTATATGACATAAAGTAAATTTTTAATACTCAATAAACTAAGCATATTGAACATCTAAGGAATATACATTACAAGCAAACATATTGTTTTGATAGACTTTTTTATGGTAATCTTTTTACTTTTATCACCTAAAGAGTCACTTCTAGTTTAACATCTTACATTGAGAGCAGCACAAACATGGGTTGAGGCTCTCAACCTCTGACAACCTTTTGGTTGACTGGCTAACGTTCTAAGCGTCCTGATAAAAGCCAAAAAAACAAATTATTTCACTTTGTAAAATGTTTTACATGTTTGGGATGTTCTTTCACAGATGAAGATAATTTACTTCCTATTCCAAACTTTCCACTTGACAATGGCAGCAGGCAGGATATGAGCTCAGGACCATCAAGAGTCCGAACAACAGTCCAGCCTGCATACTGCATAACCAGGCAGCCACTTTAAATGTAATTAATTGTTCTATCCATTTTACTTTACAATAAAGCAATTCTTCAACTTTTAAATGCTCTAATTAGGAAGAAATTATGATGGAAAGAGGTTGAAGATTCTCAACTTCCTAAACTTAAAATTAGCAGTTGTAACTTTCAAAAGCATTGGTTATTAAAGCATTTACATGTAACAGAGGAATGGCTGCCTGGTCATGTGGTATTCACTCTGGACAGTCAACTGGACAAACCCTGCCTGTCTCATTCCCCAGTTGTCCTAGAGGAGATATAGGCTAGGATGTAATCTTCAATTCTGAGGGAACATCCAAAACATCTAAACAAAAACAACACAGAAACATTTTCCAATTCTGTGTTTATGTTTATGTGACATAGACACATAAACATATGTATTTCAACAACTCAAAGAAACTCCATATATTAAGAACAAAATATATATTTAATAAAAGTGATCAGAATGATCTTATAACTGTAAATAAGGCAATCCAATGTTGAACTTTTAATATACAACAAACTATGCATCTGCCTTATACTGTCCTTCTACTATTGGTCTCAACGCTCAGGCCTCTAACAACAATAACAATCTCTCAAGGGATGTAACTCTACCCCAACCAATGGAACAAAGAAATAACAACAAATAAACCTAGAAATCATTAACTCTTACACCCAAGATTCTATCAAGTGCCATCCACAATACTACATACAAATACAATCACCACACTTACATGGCAGCAAACCATCCTGTCTCTGTGTCAGGAGCACTCAGTAGCTGAGACAATGTTCTCAAGATCTGTTCTGAGTAGGCATTCCCCAGCAGACGTGCATGACCATCTAGGCTGGTTGCCAGGCAACTGAGAGCGAAGCAAGCATTTTTACTGGCCCCAGCATCCTCACAACATAACATCTTTGCAAGGGAGGAAATCTAAGAAACAATATAAACACTAGTATTAGGAATATATTCATCAGAAGCTCTAACATCAAATGAAGTGAACAAATATTTATTATTAAATTTAAATAGCTCATCTCTTAACTAAAAAAATTAGATTTGTTCAACTCATAGCCATTTAATATAAAAGAAAAAAAAAGTGAAATTCATAACATATAACTACAATGTTATCTCTCTCTATTTATATAAATCTCAAAACTTTCTTACAAAGATGAAAGTGTAAAAAATAATATCAGTTTGCAAATCATACTATTTATATAATTACAATGTTTGCAGTTAAATATATCTAGACGTCTTGTTCTAAAAACAGAAAAAGGGCAGAGTACTCATGTCCAATCATCATTATATTTTTATAATTCTAATTCTAAATGTTGCATTAAGCCACCTATTATACAACTAACTTGAACAACAATATGTTTTATGCCTCTGATAATTTTTTTTCCATTAAAGAATTATAACTAGCTGACTTAGAAGGCTGGTAGAAGGTAGTGTCTAAAAAAAATGATCACCATTTTTTCACATTCTGTCAGAGCCATTAATCTTTCCCGTCCCTTGTCCATGTCACAAAGTCTGCCAATGGCAAAAGCAGCATTCATCCCTCGACCTAATAATATGAAACAAAATGCTATTTTAATTAAAAGAAGATAATAAATTATACATGCAAAATTGAGTGAGTCATTTTAAATTGTTTATTTTGCAATGAACTTTAAAGATTTTTATTAATAGGATCCTCACGCTCATCCAATATATTTACAGTTGGTCAAAAAAAATATATTACCAGCATATCATGTCAGATAATGATAGGTTTGCTTTATTTTCTTCTAGCTTGATATCCATCTTTTTTTTTTGTTAAAAAAGAATTCATAAAAGTCAGAAAAAAAATGTGAAAAAATTGTTATGTACATGGTGAGTTACACATAAACGAAAAAAAAAAAAATTATTACACAATTCAACAATGATCACATAAATAAAAAGACAACAAAATTCTGAACCAAGTAGACAACATAGGAGATATAGAATTACAAGAAAAGGGAATTCAAAAATTATTAGCCAACCTCAAACCTAATAAAGCATCCGGGCCTGATGGCATTCCAGCTAGACTTCTCAAAGAACTAAGCAGTGAGATAGCACCAGTGTTCAAAATACTTTTTCAGGCAATTCTTAACCAGGGCAGAGTACCAAGGGACTGGAAAGAAGCTAATGTCACCCCTCTATTTAAGAAAGGAGAAAAATCTGACCCAGTAAATTACAGACCAGTATCACTAACCAGCATCACTTGTAAAATCCTAGAGCACATAATATGTAGCAACATCATAAACCACTTAGACAAACATAATGTCCTTACTCCATACCAACATGGCTTTAGGAAATATAGATAATGTGAAACACAACTAATTGAATTATTGATGATTTTTCAAAAGGCTTAGACAACAGTGAGCAAATAGATGCTATCTTACTAGATTTTTCTAAAACTTTTGACAAAGTTCACCACCATAGTTTGCTAAAAAAATTAAAATATTTTGGCATTGATGGTCGACTGCATCAGTGTATTAAAGATTTTCTGATAGGGAGAGAACAAACTGTAATAATAAATGACTCTAAATCAACCCCAAAACAGTAAACTCAGGCGTACCTCAAGGAACAGTCTTAGGACCACTACTATTTTTAATTTACATAAACGATTTACCTAATTGCATTAGTTCAGGAACAAAAGTCAGATTATTTGCAGACGATTGCATAATATACAGAACAATAAAAACAACACAAGATACAGAAATTTTACAAAGAGAATTAGATGAATTACAAAAATGGGAATCAAATTGGAGCTTGTCTTTCCACCCAGAAAAATGTCAGTTATTAAGAGTAACAAAAAAACTAAAACAAATTAATTCCACTTATCTTATTCATGGTAGGAGGCGCGGTGGCTGAGCGGTAAAGCGTTTGGCTTCTGAACCTGGGGTCCCGGGTTCGAATCCCGGTAAAGGCTGGGATTTTTATTTTGGGATCCTTGGGCGCCTCTGAGTCCACCCAGCTCTAATGGGTACCTGACATTAGTTGGGGAAAAGTAAAGGCGGTTGGTCGTTGTGCTGGCCACATGACACCCTCGTTAACCGTAAGCCACAGAATCAGATGACCTTTACATCATCTGCCCTATAGACCACAAGGTCTGAAAGGGGAACTATTCATGGTAAACCAGTAACACAGACTAAAAACGCAAAATACCTAGGTGTTATAATAAATGAAAAACTGTCATGGAATCCCCATATTGATGAAACTATAAAAAAATCAAACAAAGCATTAGGGTTTATAAAAAAAAAAATAATATAAATCAAATAAGAACATAAAACTAAAATGTTATTTAACCTTGGTTAGGCCTAGAATAGAATATAATAGAATATGCATCCTCTGTTTGGGACCCCTCAACTAAAGAAAACATAAAGAAACTATAACAGACACAAAATAGAGCAGTGAGATTCATAACAAATCAATATTCACATTTGACTAAAGTAACACCTTTGGTAAAATCACTAAATTTAGAAAGCCTTCAGGACAGAAGACTCAAAAGTAAAGTAGCAATCAGGGCCGGTCCTAGCGCTTGCGGGGCCCAATGCGTAACTGATTGCGCGGGGCCTATAGTCTGGGTGGGAATAAGGATAATAAGTGAAAATTAAGATTTTGTATAAGAAAATAAATTCGGTTTTCCTATTTTTTTCTTTCTGTTCTAAGTACAAAATTGCGATTAAGTTAGCTTTACTGTACGAATCTTGTAACCTATGGAATATGGTAGTGACTATCAAAGAAAATAAGGTATGGGAACGTCCTTTTAAGGTGAAAAGTTGCCTGATTGGGTCAATTACATTTTAATATGAAAGCTGACACTGTTTTTTTTTTCTTTTATCGCGCTTAAGATTTGTGTTTTCCGCAATGAATGACACCCACAAATGACAATTCTATCTATTTTTCATGAGATTTTTATGAGTTTTCAGATTTTAATAAGTGCAAAACATTTCCAGGAATTTTTCGTATATATTTTACAATTAATAATTTCACATAGAATTAGCACGCGCGGGGCCTATGAAAGCGCGGGGCCCACTGCGACCGCATAGGTTGCAGTGGCCTAAGACCGGCCCTGGTAGCAATTATACATAAAACACTTAACCATAATCTTCAAATTGAAAAACAAAATTTAATAAAATACTCAGAAAGACACAAAGAAAAAGGCACATTCCTCGTCCCATATGCTAGGACAAATTTGTACAAAGGCTCCTTCTACCCTAGCGCTATTAGAGCATGGAATGGATTGCCAGTGACTTGGCAGAATTTAAGTCATTGGTTAATATGCATGACTGAATGCATGACGCGTAGGACGTAATCATCTTCTTTTTTGAAGTAACGTCTGTATTGTATAAGATAAGATAAGAAATTCTGTCTTCATTTCTATTAAAAGATTGTCAATAATATTGAGAAAACAATGAAGGTATATACATTTTTCACAATATAGGATTTACCACATTAACATTTTGCAGTCCAATTATGTAACTCAAATATTTTATTACACTAACAATTTTCTGATGTAACGTCTGTATTGTATAAGATAAGATAAGAAATTCTGTCTTCATTTTTATTAAAAGATTGTCAATAATATTGAGAAAGCAATGAAGGTATATACATTTTTCACAATATAGGATTTACCACATTAACATTTTGCAGTCCAATTATGTAACTCAAATATTTTATTACACTAACAATTTTGGTTCCAATCATTTAAAATAAATGTATGATTCAAAAACATTAAAAGCTAACAAGGATTGTTTTCCTTGTTAATATATCCCCATAATATAAGATACAGACATTTATTAAAATAAATGCAATATCGATATTTATATGAAATAAATAGGTGTCTATATTCTTGATTTTTATCACTGTGTTTGTTTTATATATATATGGAATACTTTGATAATAATAAGTAAGTGAATTTCAGTAACTTTAACAACCATAACCAATGAAACTATATTACATCTGATTTACAGAGTTCTATTGGACTTCAAATGTTACTTACACAGACTTACAATAAACTAAATAACTGATTTCAGACATTATATAAATTCATGTTTATTGTTTACACACTCTGGACAGGACAGTGATACATAAGCAAGTAAACAATAAATAAATCCAAGGCAAGGGTTTAGAGCCAAATATCTCTGTTTGGCAGCTGAGACCTCAACTAACATGTCCTACAAAATGGACATAAAATACTAAGTGGATTACAGCTGGGTAATGTAACAGTAAACAGTAATAGATGGGGGAAATGTAATAGTTGTGGGGGAATGTAATAGCTGGGGGGAAATGTAACATCTTCACAGTTCTAAGGGAGACAAATGTCACTTACTTAGTTGGTCATCTTTTACAAAATCTAATGAAAATGTTCAAAGGAAATTTTAGTTAGAAATGTGTAGATTTTATGCTAAAGAAATATGTAGATTGTATGAAAAAGAAATGTGTAGATTGTAAGAAAAAGAAATGTGCAGATTAGATGCAAAGAAATATGTAGATTTGATGCAAAAGGAAAATGTAGATTGCATGCAAAAGAAATGTGTAGAATGTATGCAAAAGAAATTTGTAAACAGTACGTAAAAGAATTATGTAGATTTGGTGCAAAAGAAATGTGTAGAATGTATGCAAAAGAAATTTGTAAACTGTACGTAAAAGAATTATGTAGATTTGGTGCAAAAGAAATGTGTAGAATGTATGCAAAAGAAATTTGTAAACTGTATGTAAAAGTATTATGTAGATTTGGTGCATAAGAAATGTGTAGAATGTATGCAAAAGAAATATGTAGATTTGATGCAAAAAAAAAATCCAGATTTGATTTGATGCAAAAGAAATGTGTAGAATTTATGCATAAGAAATGTGTACATCCATCAAAGCTGCCTCTCTCTAAGGCTGTCAAAAGTAGTCTGCTTATTTTATGTTATTCTCAATCCTCATCTTGTTTTTTTTATTCACGTCATTGTCTCCAAGTCAAGTCAAAAACCTTTCCCTTTTTATGAAACAAATAGCTTTTCACACCTAATTCCTAATCATGTCATAACAATATATAATCATAGCAGACATAAAAAAAGGTTAAGTTTCCAGGTATAGTTTTCTTGAAGACAGCATAGACATTCTTTCTTAGCCTTTATTACCTAAACAGGCCACAGGTATCAATATCCCAGCTCATGATTTCTATGTTAACTCTATTGTGAAGAAGCAAGTGATGCTTTTAGTGTATATATAGAAAACACTTCATCAGAGACAATGAAACACACACAAACTTACCAGCTTCATCCACTCCCAAAACTTGAATCAATTTAGTTAGAATGTTCTGTGAGTTGCGATGCTTTAAGATGTGTGCACAACCCAGCTCTGAAATACACATCCTTGGGGGAAAAAACATAAAGTGAAAAAACAAGTTGCCAACTTTTTGGTAATAACATTTATTTTTTTTTATTTAATCTAAAAATTTGTCAGCAGAATTGAGCAACAAAATAAAGATAAGATAAGATAACAGCTGTGTATCTTGTATTGTCCTCTTTAGTAACACAAAAGTTGTGTACTCATCAACAATCCTAACACTTTGCTTCCTTTTTAAGCTTTATAAAAAAAAACTTGAAAGACAAAAGCTGCATACTCTATCAAGAGGCCCAAACAAGACTCTGGCCCCAAAACCCTACTATAGAACAAAAAACTATACAGAGAACTGCCTGATCTGAAAACCACTGTGCGGTTCATCTCAGATATAAGATTACACTCAGGCATGTAAAATGAGAACGAAGAAGAAAGTCAAAGTGTTAAATAGCAGTGTGCTCCACCTACAGAGCAATTAGAAAGTATTATAGTTTTTGCCTTGACAAGTGCAACAGTTACCTGGCAATAACAAGTGCAGCATTGCTGGCTGTCCACAGATTGTCCGCATGGAGAAGATTGGTCACATGATCCAGCATGTCCTCCAGACATGGCTCGGACAACATCCACTCACGACCTTCACTGCTTTCTGCCTAAAAAATAAAATCTTCACTTTCACACTTTTAGAATTACAATTAAGGTACCAGTACAATATCGTACTAAATTTTTAAAAAAAGGTTTTAAAATAGCTTTTAAAAGTAAGTAAATTAAACAGTAAAAGTAATAATTTCAACCCTTACAATCAACGGGAACAGAATATTTGATTTTCTTCTATTTCTATTGCTGATGGTTTATCAAGGGTGACTTGTGGCCAGCACAATGACCTACAGCTTGTACTTTCCATGTGCCAGGTAGTAATTAGAGTTGGGTGTACAGGGGCATCCTTCAAATCTTAAGAGTTAAGATCCCAGTCTTCACTGGGGTTTGAGCTTGAAGAAACCAAATGCATTACAATTCGGCTTCAAAGACCCAAGGTAGAAGTAAAAAAAATAGAAATACAGTATTGATAAAGATGTGCCTATTACAATAAAAAAAATCAGATATCAATTTAAAAAACAACAAACAAATGATTTCTCCTGAATAGTGAGTAATTTTATTCAAACACAACATTCAACATGGTAGGGAAGATTTTAGTGCCACAAAATTTCCAATTATTTTAACTGCATCACATTTTCAATTTTTAAAAACTTCAACAGGAAAATGCTGCGTATTTCAAAAATAAAAAAAAGTCATTAAGTTGATTAACAATCGCATTTCATCGTTGCTAACACTCGTTGGAAGTTTCAGTCTACTGAATAACTCCTTTTTTGTTTGACCACGCTGTATATTGTATGAACTTAGGTATACAACATTTTGAAAGACGAGATTTAAAACCCTGTTATCTTGTCTACAGGGCGCGGTGGCTGAGCGGTAAAGCGCTTGGCTTCCGTACTGGAGGTCCCGGGTTCAAATCCTGGTGAAGGCTGGGATTTTTTATTTCGGGATTTTCGGGCGCCCTTGAGTCCACCCAGCTCTAATGGGCACCTGACATTAGTTGGGGAAAAGTAAAGGCGATTGGTCGTTGTGCTGTCCACATGACACCCTCGTTAACCGTAGGCCACAGAATCAGATGACCTTTACATCATCAGCCCTATAGACCAATAGGTCTGAAAGGGGAACTTTACTTTTTACTTTACTATCTTGTCTACATTTTTCGGAGTGGGTAAGAAACCACAATTAGTTCAAGTCCTACTTATATGTTATTGTGAGGCACTTGCACTTTAAAGAAACTTACCAAAGTTCCCAGAGTTCCTGCAGCATTCATGACACTCTCGGGGTCATCAAAGGTCAACATGTGTGTCAAGTCACTCAAAATTTTCTTGCTCTCTTTGTGCCTTCCCTTGGCCAGGTAAAGGATGCGATGACAGCCAAGATCAGATTCAGCCAATGTCCCTAGAATGTATGCAGCATTCCCGGCAACTCTAAAGGGAAAAAAAAAGAAAAAAAATCCAATATTTTAAAATTCTTGGGCCATTAACAGCCTGACATAATGAGTGAGTTATCTGACATTAGCTGGATCAAATAAAAACGGTTGGTCCTTGTGCTGACTATTAGTAGCTTTCGTATACCATTGACTACTTGGTTGATGAATATCACTATTAATGAAATGGTAACAGAATTAACTTTCTATAATACATGACTGTAAAATCGTAATGAATCTTTTGAAGTATGCTTGTTATTATGTTTTAAATTGATACATTAGTCTAGACACCAAGCACCACTTCAAACACACCGTTTTGTTCCCATACTGAGAGTGTTACCTGAACATTACAGTATGACAGTCTGACAGTCTGACAAGATCTAGTTCCCATTCTAACAAATGTGCAGCTTTTCAATAAACTAGAAAAGATTTCATCTGTTGCATGCTCAATATCATATATATGAAATGAAGGCTATGGTGTAGGTCTTACAAAGTTTATTTTTGTCTTCTGAACATGTTGTAGTGGCCTACATATACAATCTATGACGGAGAGCATATATAGAGATTATTTCCTCCCGCGCGGTTCGGAGCAATAGGCGTCAAGAGTCAAGCTGTCTCCACAAACATGTCACTGACAATGTCTGAAGCCTTTTCCCACCAGGTGTCCACTGCTCTGAGATCCTCCATGCCTCCTTTCGGTACTGACATTCGCAAGCAGCCTTTCAAACATTCAACGGGGTGGCTGTAAGCAAGAAGAAGCTACCAAAGAACCTTGGTGCATGCCTTGGTGTGTATAGGGGCCTACTAACTCTAGATCTCAAACTAAAAAATATGAGATCACTTGCAAGAAACTTTGGGTCGTGCGGAAGCATTCACGAAGTGGAGAGCCCGAGTGGACAGCCCGATTAGATATGCAACGATCATTGCATTTTGTTTGTTTGTTTGACGTGTTTCCGGTGTTCCTTCAGAGTTGAAGATAATCTACTACTTAGTCAAAACCTGCCGCAGGACGACGGGGGTGGCAGAGGGCAGGGTATGAACTATCGAGAAAATTGAATAATAGTCCAGAGCGCACGACCATGCAGTCATCAATTTAGGAGCAAATTTATGGTTCTAGGACAGCTCTTAAACAGCTTGATAAAATACATTCCCGAAACATTTAGAACAAGCCGAGTGAATGCTGCCTGCTGAAATGATGGCAAATATAAGCCTACTAAACTTTTGAAGGAACCGCTCTGTATTCACTGGCTTTGGAAGAATAACTGCCAACTAAAAAGCTAGAGCAGAAGACGTAGGAGAATAGTCTGTTATGCATCACGCCACATGACTTGCTTATAAATCGGCCCTCTCCACAAATATGCAAAACATCCGACTAGCAGAAGCTCGCAAATAATGTTCATTGTATTATCCCACAAATCTTTTTTTTTTTTTTACATTTTGTATGGAGGAAGATAACATTTGGTTTATCGATAGTCTGTACAAAGTTTTTCATATACAATCGTGAAAGCCTTATGATTTCTCTGTAATTTTGCTTAACCTAAAGATACTGTTGATTCATGACATTAACATTATCTTATCTATTACAAGAGATCACTTGTAACATATTCATAATGTTATTTGTGAAATATTCATGTCTAACTCATAAAGCGCTATTGAATTTCTGATTGTTTGTTGTGCTCAGAAATATTAAGACCTTTCTTTTGACTTGCTTTGCATAAAGAACAACGGACTCACAAGGGCCACCTACGAGTTATCAAGTATTATGTATTGTGTATTTGACAGAAGAATAAAACTAAGTCAGTGTATTTGTTCTTTTCGTTTGTCAGTACACAGCCATTGTGTATTATATCAATAGAGACCTTTTCTTGAACAGGAGAATACTCAAAACAAACGTGGTTGAAACAGTCAACTCAATGTCATGTTAAACTTCGAACCACAAGTAATGCTTTCGACCTGTTACTTGTACCATGTGACCTAATCCAACCAATGAGTATTCCCCTCACTACAATACGTGTCTTCGCGTGTTCTGTAATAAGACGGTATAACGGCTCACTTAACTCGCTTTGAAACAAAAACGAAAAAACGCCCATGGCTTCTAAAGTTCTTTTCTTCTTCGCACTTGTCTGCGCTCTACTTACTGGGTTACAAGTGTAGTTCAACGACAATTAACTATACTATAGAAACGAATTCAATCAATGCTATTGAGGAACCCATTATTAATACGATACAGTGATAATTAGATGTCTAAAAGTTGAACTATTTCTAGAAGTTATCATCGATTAATCAGTTTTGGGTGGAACAAAAAAGTGCGTTCGAATTCATGGAGTTTTTTTAGTGTCTGGATTTTAAGGACCGTCCCCTGAGTCCACTAAACTTTAACGGGTACATGATATATATTGATGTAAAGATATTTCTTGCAGTGTCCTGAGGTTTAGGATTTGTTCGTCTGATATAATTTAGTCTGCTATCCTTGTAGCCGGTTTAATCGAATTTTTAAAAGGGCTTATGAGTCTGATGGTGTGGTAGTGTTGACAGAGTTGCCTTTCTTTGTAATAGTTATAATGTGGGATTGGGTTCAGGGCTTTAAAAGGAACATCAGTATTTGGAGGGGAAAATCTAACAAGTGTCAGTAGTTTTAAATACCTCGGGGCTATCGTCTAAGATGTGTGAACCGAATCTGAACTACTGGACAGAATTGCACAGTCCACAGCAGCACATGCAAAACTCACAACAATCTGGACAGACATGGGTTAGCTTCGACACTATCATACGCTATCTGGTCGCGGCCAACTTATTATATGCTTGCGAATTTTTGGACGCTGACTGCAGATTTGGAGAGGAGGATCCTAGCAATTGAATTGAGATGCTACAGAAAGTACCTAGGTTTCACTTACAAGGATCACATCACAAATGAAGAGATGTGAAACAGGATTAACACATGAACGATGACCTGCTAACCACTGTCCAAAAAAAAAGCAAGCTTAAATTCTATGGCCATATCAGAAGGTCCTCAGAGCTCTCAAAAAACCTTCCTTCAAGGAACAGTAGTGTACATGGAAAGAGAAGAGGAGGCAGACAGAGAAAGCGACGGGAATACAACATAAAAGAATTGGAAAGAAATTCTACCCGAGGCAAAAGAGGAATAGAGAAAGACGATCAACAGGTTGTGTTGACCTAAAGGTGTACGTTTGTAACGGATACATTAAGGTGCAGGAACGTGGTATACATTGGGAAAGTAAAAGCAGCTATTGGTTGTTTTGGTCACATGACGCCCTTGTCAACCGTCGGCAATAGTAACAGTGTGCTTTATATCATTTGCCCCCATTTGCAAAAGTCTAAAAGACCTTTACATTTTTGTAATCGAATTACTCTTATTTGCATGTGTCACAACCTTCTCGTGTTATCATTTAAATGTAACTCCTTTGTCTCCCTTGTTTACGCCTTGACACTTGAGTTATCGACCTTAATCCATTACAATTGTAGTAGTTGGTTTAATCGAAAATAAAACTATCAACTCGGAGCCAAGTGTAAAGCTAAACTTAGATGGAAACCTCTTCATGCCATAATGTGTCACTTACATGACGATAACTCTCTATCGACAGCAGGATTACTTTCTTTGGGCTTACCCAGATCTCAAAGGATACCTGGCCTCAACAAGGGGAAGTAAACAATGCTGGCAATACATTTGTGTTGGTAGTTGTTGAATTTAATATCACTGCCCTATGTAGATAAATTCTGGGTGTTGTTGTTGTTGTTTTAGGTAACCTAATTATTTGTGTTCACTTTTTAACGCAGAAGTCTTGAACTTTCTCGGTTGTTCGTTTGTTGCACAAAATATCAATAAAATGGCAGCTTAGCTTTCCGTTAAACCAAACCATCAGAACAAAGGGAATGCCCAGAATACAATGTGTAAACTTTGACCAGCCGAGTGGAGTTACCTTCTCTAAGAGTACATTTACAAATCTAAACAAGTCTGATTCGGAGATAGACTCTAACATTTTTTAAAATTAGTCTACACTTTGGTCGTGTAAACCGTTCATTTTGATGACATTGGATTATTGTGACGAATTGTTTTGTGACATTCTGTATATCGTCACATGCCGGGGATTGATATTATTATTGACTTGATAACTCAAATTCAATGAAGAAAGAAACTCTATGTTTTATTAAACAAACTTTATAAAGCTTCTACTTTCTTGAACAAACACTTTCTCAATCTCTACTTTAATATAAATAAAGCTTCGCTTATATAAACAACTTCTTAATAACAGACTTCTACTGTTATTTCGTTATAAAGATTAAACTACGGACCATTGCTACATAAGAATTACTGCTATGCGAGGACACTCGCTGTACAAGTACCGTTACTGTGCGAAGACCCCGACTAACTTCTTTTCCCTTTATTTATACTTTTTCAAATCGTATCTTCCAGAAGCATAGAACTATCTCTGACACTTTAGTAACTTTGACCTTCTGAAAGATGACGTGTGTAATTTTTTCCCTTAACCCCTTTCTATGATTGGCTATTCTAAAATTAACTTGTTTACGCTGGACAGCGCACTGGCTTGACCTGGAGTCTAGAACTATCGAAAAGGTCAACTAAACTCGTTACAATTATAAAGGTTTTGCTAAAATTAAAGATAGTTAACTGAAGAATTTCAAAATTTCAATTTACAATTATAACTGTAGATTCATTTCCATTGGTTACCACTAACGTGTTTTCATGAATAGAAGAGTTTCAAAGTTTACTTTTGACTCGATAATGAACAAAAGTATTTAATTTAAAAAAAAAATACAAAGCCAATTATCTATATATTATTTCTCAAAGTAAATAGGTCAGACGGGCAACAACACAATGCAACAACAACAACAACAAGTAAATAGGGAAGATCCCGTGGCGCACGCACCACGGTGTGCATGGACCCAATCCGCACCGCACTATTTCATTCACAAAATAGCATAGACCATGGAACTATACTAATAGTTCCATGCATAGACATAAAGAAATCAATAGACCGGGAAGAGGAAGTAACTTCGTGAAAACACATGTATATATATATATATCTCTATCTATGGCCACCGTCAGTCGCGAAGCGACTATGGATCATCTCATTTCCATGAGATGAATGCCTGGGCATAAGCTGTGGTCGGAACGATGTCGCCCACACATCAGTTCCCCCCTCTCCACGCAGCTGATGTATCCAAAGGAACGGCAGAGCCGATACAGTTTGGGGTCAGCAGCGTCGCAGGTTCTGCCAGAGTGTAGCACTGGGTGCTGCAAACTGCCTTAGGGTCGCCAGCTCCTGATTTTTCCTCAGGGTTGACTCCCGAAGCCTTTCCCTTGATTGGGTATAGCTGCAAGGCAGCAGAGGTTTGAATTCAGAGTTTTCCTTCTCCTAGGTGGGTAGATATCTACTATTGAATTACAAAAGATTTCAATAATTTCCGGAGATTTCCAGGACTTTTTCGTAGGTCTATATTTAATAACATTTCAGGAGATATCGCAGGGGCTCCTGGTAAATCAAGAGGCAGCGGGAAATCTGTTATATGTTATAAAATGGTTTAATTTAATAATGTATACATCTAAAATCTGTTCCTAGATCTAGATCTAGATCTAAAACTCGAATTCAACTCTAAGAAGATTATAGAACTTCTCTTCGCAAGTATAGTTTTATGCTTTAGCACATGAACATACTAATTATAGTCCATTTAATCAAATTAACATTCAAATTTGTTTTGCTTAAGCATTGTTACATGAGTGCATCTATATTCTTAATATCGCGTAAATTAAGGTCAATTAGCCATTTTTTTAATCTCCATTCATAGTATTTTTCATTCATGAATTCACGCATTTTTACTTATAACAAGCAAATGGGAAGATCCCATGGCGTACGCACCACGGTGTGAATGGGAAATAATATATCCAAAGCCGCACTATTTTCATTCACAAAATAGCATAGCATATTTTTTTTTTAATTTAAAAAGATTTTAATAATGTCCGGAAATTTCCAGAACTTTTTCGACCGGCGGCATAGCATTTAATAACATTTCAGGAGATTTCCAGGGTGCTCCCGGTAAATCAAGAGGCCGCGGGAAATCTGTTATGTTTTATAAAATGGTTCAATTTAATCATTTATATACCTAAAAAATTAGCACGGGTCCAAAGAAAGTTAGGGACCCACTGTGGTCGCATATGTTGCAGTGCCTAAGGCCTGCCCTGGAAAATAGCGGCGTATGCTATGCCGCCGGTCGACTAGTCTATATATATATTCCTCAAAGTAAAAGGTAAAACAACAACAATAACATGCAAGCAACAAGTAATTGGGAAGATCCCATGGCGCACCACGGTGTGAATGGACCCAATCCGCACTATTTTCATTCACAAAATAGCATAGACATAAATAAATATAGACTGGAAAAAGGAAATAACTTCGTGTAACTTGAAAACACATGTATATATATCTACTATTGAATTATGATTTCTAAATTATGAAAAAAAAATTGCATGATCCCCAGTCTTAGAGATTAAATACAATTTATAGACATAAAATAAAGTACACACAATTGTAATGCATAAATTTTTGTTTCATTAAACTCTCTTATGAATTTGTGTAGCGAATGGAAGGGAGGTTAAAAAAGTGGAAGCCGGAAGAGATTATATTGTGTCGTAAGACTCTTGAAACTAGAACGACAATACACAGATAGATACTACTCTCAGGTTTGACTTTAGCGCGGGAAATATGTTATATCATGTTATAAAATGGTTCAATTTAATAATTTATACACCTAAAAATTAGCACGGGTCCAAGGAAAGTGCGGGACCCACTGCGGTCGCATATGTTGTAGTGCCTAAGGCCTGCCCTGGAAAAAAGCGGCGTATGCTATGCCGCCGGTCGACTAGTATTTTCAGATTCATAGAACTGCAATAGCTTTGTAAAATGTGGGGAAATCATGGTTTTATCAAGTTGGCTTGTGTTCCGATATACATGTATCCTCTTTAGGCTCGTTGATAATCAGTTGAACATAAGCTGCTAAATGTGGGTAACTAATTTGCTTGTGTTCCGATATACATGTATCGAATGTCCTTTTCCTCTTTAAGCTCGTGGATAATCAGTTGAACATAAGCTGCTAAATGTGGGTAACTTGTCCGCATTGCCAGCCCTTCCGAGAAACTCATCAATTACTCCTTGTGACGCAGTAAGCACAGCAGTGTAACCAGAGTGCAAAAACATTGGTAGAAAATAACATTGAGTTCACGGCGAAAGGCTAGACCTATATGTCATTAGTACTTACTTACTTAATCCTGTGTACTCCCAGGGGAGCATAGGGCCGCAACCAGACCTCTCCACCAAACTCGGTTCTGAGCAGCTTTCTTCATCTGCTCCCATGTCATTCCAGTACCCTCAGCTTCACTGACGACTGACCTCTTCCAGGTTTGCTTGGGTCTGCCCACTTTCCTCTTTCCTTGTGGATTCCAGTCAAGAGCCTGCTTATGTCATTAGTGGCCAGACCTATAGGCCTATGTCATTAGTGGCCAGACCTATATGTCCTTAGTGGCCAGACCTATATGTCCTTAGTGGCCAGACCTATATGTCATTAGTGGCCAGAGGGCAGGGTATCAGCCCAGGATCATCGAGAAGTCCTAACGACAATCCAACGCACAGACGTCACGAACAGGCAGCCTGACAATACTGTGACCATAGACATCAATAAATATAGACTGGCCAATAAGAGAGTTTTATGAAGGGAAAATTTGTGACTTGCAATTTTGTGTACTTTACTATACAGCATGAGCAGTATAAAAGTTAAGTATTCATATCTATTTCCGCCATAACCTATATAAGTATTACAATATTTTCACTAGTGTTTTTTGTTTATCTCTCAGCCATAGACATAAATAAATATAGACTGGCCAATAAGAGATTTTTATGAAGGGAAAATCTGTGATTTGCAAATTAGTGCGCTTTACTATACAGCATGAGCAGTATAAAAGTTAAGTATTCATATCTATTTCAGCCATAACCTATATAAGTATTACAATATTTTTATTTGTGTTTTTTTTTTAGCGTGACTAATGTCAATGAATCATAATGTTCATTTTTTGTTCTGAAACTGGTTTTTAATTTTAGCTTAATTGGACATTCTGCTGAAAAAATCCCTAATTTCACTAATTCAAAGTTAAGGACTGAATCCATTACTACCTTTTCCAGTCTATATTTATTTATGCTATCTATGTTATTTTGTGAATAAAAATAGTGCGGATTTGGATACACCATTTTTCTTTCACACCATGCTGCGTAAATGAGGAGGCAGTGTAGTTTTGTTTAATCTCTAGGACTGAAGATCGTGCAACTTGTCAGATTTCGGAAATCCGAATACAATGGATATACATTTTTTCAAGTTACATAAAATTACTTCCTGTTTCCAGTCTATATATGTCTATGCTCTCAGCGTAGTTTTGTTTAATCTCTAAGACTGAAGATCGTGCAACTTGTCAGAATTCGGAAATCCGAATTCAATAGATATACATTTTTTCAAGTTACATAAAGTTACTTCCTGTTTCCAGTCTATATTTATTTATGTCTATGACTGTGACGAGACGCAAGCTGAGCTGGTTCGGTCACATTGTAAGACATGACTCACTGTTAAGTGTACAGTGGAGGGAGCACGACGAAAGGTCGTCCAAAGAAAAGCTGGTTGGACAACGTGCAATAATGGACGGGCCTCTTGATATTGTGCTATGAACAATGTGCAATAATGGACAGGACTCTTGATATCAGGGGCGGACTGGCTATATGGGCATTCGGGCAAATGCCCGGTGGGCCGGTACCCAAGTGGGCCGGTAGGGCCACCGAAAGGACCGCATGAATGCCAGTAAATTTTCTCGAGATTCGTATTATTCTCTTAAAAGGCAGCACCTTGAGCGTCATCATTAAATACATATACATCTTACACTTTTCAAGTCTAATAGTAATCTAAAGTATTGTCGTAAATTTCCTTTTTCATCCGTCTATATGGCAGGGGCTCTCAACCTGTGGGTCGCGATCCCCTTGGGGATCGATTGACCATTTGCCAGGGGTCATCTAAGACCATCGAAAATATGGATTGTTATTGTCTATTCTTCTATTGCTGTATGTGTGTGGGGGTGGTCGCGGCAGAGTGGAGGATAGTAAAAAAGAGGTCGCCGAACGTAAAAGTTTGAGAACCGCTGGTCTACGGTGCTTCTTGTAGACGTCACTAAACAAGAAAATCAAGGCCTTTTTTTCTTATAGAGATGGACGTTAGTGTGAATCTTTATAAGGATCAACAACAACCTTTCAAGTCCTATAGAGGACATGTCCAGTCACATATGAATTCTTTTTTTTTTTTTTTTATAGAGTTGGCCCGCTACGAAATCCTTCACAAATCACAATGATTATCATGAACAGTGTTGAAATGTGTTGATTGGAATTAAAATGCAAAAGAATCTTAAAAAGGGAAACGAAGGAGCAGACAATATTGTCAATAAGTAACGACTATTGCTGAAATGCTGTGCAAAACAATTGTTTATAATATAATCTCTGTTTATAATGAGATTATGTTATCACACAAATTCAGAGGCGGCTCCTATCGAATTCAACAATGGACCAGGAATATTCAAGCCATAGTCTTGTTTTTATCGTTTAAAGTAATACAATTTTAAAATCATTTGACGTTATTTTTCACATAAAAACAAACAGGACGACACTTTGATAAGACTCTTCAAACTCTTCTGGGATAAGTAGAGTATCGTTAACTGATCAACTAATAACTTTTTTTTAAATTTCGGGATCTTTAGTCGCCTCTGAGTCCACTTAGTTCTAATGGGTACCTGATATTAGTTGGGGAAAAGCGGTTGCTCGTTGTGCTGACAACATTACACCCTCGTGAACCGTTAGCGACAGAAAAAGATGACCTTTACATCATCTGTCATATAGACCAAAAGATCTGAAAGGGGAACTTTGCTTACTTTATTACTGGGTAATTGTGTACTATGCGATTTGCATCAGATTCACTTCTAAATGTTTACATAATAAATAAATCTTCACCCCCTAGGCAGTAAGACGATAAGCTATATCTTATTAATTTATAGATGTAAATCAGTTCAAATTGTTTAAAACATTTGAATCTAGATCTACGTCTGGCCTCTATTTAGTCTACTTTAGATTGTTGTCATTCACCAACTTTATGATGACAGCATTTACGAATGAACAGACTTAACGCCATAGAAAACATTAACGCCAAGACAATAAGTTATAGACTTCCATGGAAATTCAAAGAAACTAGAAAATGAGATTATCTTGACAGCATTTGTTTTACTGAACGTAAGGATATTAAAAACAAATGGACATGTTATGTTGTGTATATGTGTAGCCAGCTTTAAGATGCAATCAAACTAGGTTTCCAAGTTATCGAGAAAGCAATACATGATAGTAAAGTTCTCTCTCAGACCTTGCGATCTATAATACAAACGTTAAGATTTTCTGTTTCTTTGCCGATGGCTAACGAGCAGGGTGTCATGTGGCCATCACAATGACCAACAGCATTTACTTTCTCAACTATAGACAGGTTGCCGTTAAAGTTAGGTCAACCTAAGGGAGCCCTAAGAATCCCAAAATTCAAAATCCTAGTATTCACTGAGATTCGAACCTAGGACCCCAGGTTCGAAAGCGCTTAACAACTCAGCCACCGCGCCCCCATGACCTTGTGAGATGGACAGTTAAAATAATGGAGGATGAAGAGTTTTATTTGTAAATTGAAGTTCAGATGTCTGAGAAAATGGCGAGGAGTGAAAGTGAATCATAAACACTGTATTCGTTAATGGGGGATTATATACATTATTAAGATTTACACCAGTGTTCTTCAACGGGGGCGATATCGCCCCCTTGGGGGCGATTTCGAGATTTTAGGGGGCGCTGGGAGCCAAAGGGGCGGTACGGGGGCGATTGGCAAAAAAGTGGGCGGTAAGGGGGCGCTGGACACATAAGGGGCAATAGGTGGCGCTGAGAAGAAACAAAAGAAAAAAAATGAAAGACGTTTTCAACGTAGCACATTTTCTTCAAAGCGGCACTGGCGAAGTATATATAGACAAATAATCGTTTTATTTTTAAAGTTCGGGAATTCCTTGTTTCTATGATTTATAAAACCAATTGCTATTTTTGTTTTTTACTGCAGCAGGAAGTGTTTATTTTTGCTCCCATTTTTTAGCGCGTAAAACAGTTTGTAGATTGATAAATAAACATGGTATAAGCTTTTTAAATTATAGTTTATTATATCTACAGTAAAATCTCTGTGGCATTTTACGTCTCTAGAGACGATCTTTTCCCCTTGCAAGCTCTTGTGTGACTAAAGAGGCCGATCCTTGATACACAGCTGCGATCGCAGGTTGGGCATATGTAATCACCAGGCGCCGTTGCACTTTCACCCTTCTTTCTGCTTCTGTTGTGTATGGCATCTGCAATCAAAGACCCCTTCTTTATGCTCTCTCTCCAAGTGGATCTATCTTGTGCCACCTCTTCCCAGTTGCTGGTGTCGATCTTAAAGAGCTTCATGTCCCGTTTGCATACATCTGTATAACGTAAGAGTGGACGACCAGCGGCTCTTCTGCCTTCTATTAGATCGCCATACAGAATATCCTGTGGGAGTCGACCTACTGGCATTCTAAGAACGTGGCCAAGCCAGCCAAGGCGTCTGCTGCTGATAACAGAGCGGATGTCCTGGCAACCTGCTCTTTGTAACACTTCCTCGTTGGTTATCTTATCTTGCCACCTTATTTTAAAGATCCGCCTTAGGCATCGGAGGTGGAAGACATTCAGCTTTTTTTCCTGCCATGAGTATGTTGACCACGTTTCACTTCCGTATAGCAAGGTGCTCAATACACAGGTCCGGTAAACTAGAGCTTTAGTGCTGTTAGTCAGCAATATGTTGTCCCAGACTCTTTTCTGCAACCGTGACATGGTGGCCATTGCCTTGGCTATCCTGTTGTTAATGCCATTATCCAGTAGAGTGTTGTTGGATATGATGGAGCCAAGGTAACAAAAGTTGTCTACGATCTCTAGTGGTTGGCCATTAATGCTTATTTGAGGTGCAGCATTAGTGTTTTGTACAAGTATCTTAGTCTTGCCCTGACTGATGTTTAAGCCGAACTTCTGCCAAGCAGCAGATAGTTTGTCAACTAGGAACTTCTAAGGAAAATAGGTTGCCCTCCCAAATTACTGTGGTTCATTGAGTGCTTCCATGAGGAAACTAAATGCACTGTCAAATTTAATGGAGCCCAATCAGCACCTTTTGAGGTCTGCAGTGGTGTCAAGCAGGGATGTGTGCTCGCACCCACTCTGTTTGGCATATTCTTCTCCTGTCTACTGCATTACGCATACAACGACATAAACGATGGTGTGTTTCTCCATACAAGATCCTCTGGAAAGCTATTCAATGTTTCAAGGCTGCGGGCTAAAACCAAGGTCAGGAGGTTACTCATCAGGGAACTCCTGTATGCTGAAGGCAGCTATTGTGGCTGATTCTGATACCCAGCTACAGTAACATAGTTATATAATAAATAATATTAAACAATGTTTATGCTATTTGATTTAAATAATAAAGCTAGCGTTAAAATAAATGAGTAAAAGCATTGACAATGTCGACCAAGAAAAAAACTCGCCAGTATTTAGCAAATTATCTCTCCATGGGTTTCATAGAATCGCATTCCATTGTGTCTACTTTGCATGAAAACATTTTCCAATGAGGCGATGAAACCAAGTCGGCTTCAGGATCATATGAAGGCCTTGTATCCTGACAAAAAGGACAAGCCCATTGAGTATTTCAAAACTATTCATGAGCAATTTGAAAAACGCCTGACTATTCAAACAATATTTAAAAAAAACAGCAAAGCAGAAGACGGTTTGATGGCCTCTTACAAAATTGCAGAGTTAATTGCAAAAAATCAAAAGTCACATACCGTTGGTGAAAAATTGATAATCCCAGCTTTAAGAGAAGTCATTTCCACAGTGATGCATCAAGATTCCAATGAGGTTTTGAAAGTATTACCGATAAGTGACACTTCGATTGAAAGACGGATTGTTGTTTGTTGCTAAACAACTTAGCCTACAACTTCATTCATATTTAGATCTGATTATAAAAACTGTAAATAAATTAAAAACCCATGCCAAAAATGAGCGCATCTTTCAACAGCTGTGTGAAACAAATAATGAGCAACATGTTAAACTCTTATTATACACTGAGGTTCGCTGGCTTTCCAAAGGGAATTGTCTTGCTCGTTTTGCTGAACTTTTCAATACAATTTTGGAATTTTTCAAGCAACAGGAAGATTTATCTGTTTGCAATGACTTGAAGAAGGTCAAAAAAAATTTATTTTACATGGCAGGGATCTAACCCTTATCGATACAAAGCAGATCATTGTCTCTTTTATTGAGAAATTGAAATCTCTTTTACCACAATATTTCCAGAAAGGAATTTTACAATCTCCCAGAACTCGCTTTTGTTGAATAATGAATTACTGCCTGAGGACATTGACGTCTATGCTACTCACCTTAAAATGCTCAAGGAAGAAATGGAAACTCGCTTCCAGGATGTCATAAATTTAAAAATTGAAACATGGATGATTAATCCTTTTGAAACATCTGTCACCGATGTTCAAGTTGATTTGCAGGAAGAAATGGTAGAGTTACATAATGATATCACCAGTCAAATGAATTTCAAAAGAGGAGGCACAGAAGAGATGTGGCTGCAGCGATTTGTTCCTGTCAAATACCCCAAACTATGGTCAAAAATGGAATTGCTATTTTTAGCTTTTCTTTCAACTTATATGGCTGAAACTGGATTTAGTGCCGTTACAAACATAATGAGTAAACAAAGAAATAGACTTGATGTGGCCACTAGAGGAGACCTACGCCTTTGGCGTAATTTAAAGCCTGGCATTTCTAACATTGTTAAACTGCATGAGGCACAAGGTTCCCATTAGTTCAAGCTTAGTTATGTGTGATGAATTGTTTTTTTTATTAAATATAAGACTAAATGTAAAATTTTAATGTAAAAAAAAATAGTAGTGTTCTATGATGTAGCATTCACCCATCCATACTAGTTGCGCTACAGCCCATTCAGATCTCTCCTGAGCCTTTCGTCTCCACGCCTTTACCCCAAGCTGTTGCAGATCTGCCTCCACATCATCAATCCATCGCTTTCCGAGTCTGGCTTTGGGTCGCCTGCCTTTTCGTTTTCGCCTGTATAAAATTTTCTTTCCTCCGTTATCATGTATTCTTTCAAGGTGACTTGCCCAACGTAGTCTGTTCTTTTTTTTTCTGTCACTATCGGTGGGTATTCATACAATTGAAATATAACATGGTTAGTGCGTGTCCTCCACCCTGTTTCATCTTGTATAGCAGTAGAGATTTTCATAAGAACTGTTCGTTACCAAGTATTTAGTAGATTTTTGGCTGTCTTTGTTGCAGCCTGGGTTTCACTTGCATACTTGCTGCTGGTCTTATTATACTATTGTATATTATTTTCTTGCTTTTCCTTAATATTGATATTAGACAATCAGTTTACCTTTTCATACTTATATCCTGTAAGCTTTTTTTTTTTACTAATAATTTAAGATTAATTAACAATATGTAAGTTACAATGCCAAT
>JADKLZ010000166.1:2016138-2032713 GCA_021533235.1 Biomphalaria straminea | reverse complement strand
TAAGTTACAATGCCAATATAAATCGATACCTGTTCTTTTAGTACAATTTACCTTCTGAATCTTTTTTTTTTTTTACAATTATATGTCCGTTAGGGGGGCGCTGGAGATTTTTTAAAGAGAAAATATACGAAAAGGGGGCGGTGGGTTAAAAAAGGTTGAAGACCACTGATTTACACAATGATTTTGAGGTCAGGTATGATTGGACGCTCATCATGTGGCATACAATTTGTGGGCCGGATTGTATAGAAATGCCCGGGCCGGATTTGTCTCCCAGTCCGCCCCTGCTTGATATTGTGCTATGAACAGCTGCTGACCGAGTGGAAAGATTTTGTTACGCGAACGATCACAGCACCGCTACGACGAAAGTCAAAAGGCCAGATGATGTGAGATTTATATAGGCCTACTACTAGCAATATGACTGCAAGTCATTGAGAATAACGGCTTAAGTCAACTACAGTTGTACCTCACCAAATTATCACTTGGAATTAAAAAAAAAGATAGATACTAACAGTGCAATGAATAAATAGATCTCTTTAAGAAAGAGTTTCCCGGTCTCTTTTTTTTTTATTTGCGAGACAAAGTTTGGCACTATTTTGAACTTTTTGACCTGGAGATTACTATTACGTCAAACGAAACGCTTTGTTCAACGAACTGTTTATAAATCCGTTAATTCCGTCTTTTATGTGTCTGTCTGATCATGCATATTTGTGCTACAATGCTTCTCTCCCTGTATATTGATTGCAGACGACTATTGATTTGATCATCTACAAAACACATGAGCCCTGAACATGTATTGATTTGATCATCTACAAAACACATTAGCCCTGAACATGTATTGATTTGATCATCTACAAAACACATTAGCCCTGAACATGTATTGATTTGATCATCTACAAAACACATTAACACTGAACGTGTATTGATTGCAACGCTCCATGCAAACCGCCAAGTGCACTGGAAACAAAGTATATCAACAAATTAGAGAGCCATTTGGGCCAGACATTGTACTACCTCCCCGCTACCCCCTGCCCCCCATATAAACATGTGGTTCCTAGTGACGTTAGAAATTCATTGATATTCACCGAGCTATTCATGTCATTAACAAGGCGTGGTAGAGGGCCCATTTCTACAGTTCCAACAACTACATAAAGGTATAGGGCCTAATGCACAGAATTATCATCTAATAGTTATCAAAAGCAAATAATCAAGAAATATGGCTTGTATATGCCTAAGTTTTACTTTTTACATTAGAAATAAATCAAGTTCTGTGAAAACATTATTATATGAAAGAAGGAAATTAAAAACATTCAGCTACAGTAGACCCTGGATGACCAATATAAAAATTAATATTTTGCAATCATCAAGATGTAGCCTACATAGATGTCTATTTCTAAGCGCTGGTTATGAGTGTGTTGTATGTCTCCTTTTCGTGTGTGAATGTTGTTTGCATGTGCATCTATATCGTAAATCTATGTTGTTGTTGTACATTATTTACGCTGAGGTTGTCAATTGTAGTCAAAACAAATTTCCATTTGTTTGGATCAATAAAGTTATCTTATCTTAATGTAGCCCCAAACCTACTGCAGTGAGGGCCGTCGAAACGACAGTTTGTAGCGTAAACCATATGACCATCAAGTAAATGACTATTATGCCTTATTATAATTCCGGATCACCAACCATCTAAATGAAACAATTACACTTTCCTTAGTAGATATGAAACTTTAATAAGAAAGTCAAACTAAAATTGTATTTTACAAACTTTATGCAGGTACTCCGCCAAAAATACTTGCGCCCCAGACAATTGGCCTCCTGGGCGCTTCTTCCCCCGAAGTTAACTCTTTCTCTCCGTAATTATTTAGGCTATCACATTCTAGTGGAATCAACGTTGGTATCGTCAGTTAGGAGAGAAAGAGTTTTAAAAAATTTCAAGTAGGTCACATATACATGTATAACATAATTTTGTTTTTAAAAAATGACACTTCTTGGGTCTCAGGACTAGACTCCCCCATCCCGGGCCTGCTGAGTGTTAAATTCAACTTTGCAACTACTGCAATTTATGGTCAGGGAGAAAGATCCCTCTGGACAAGGGGTTTGATAGAGGGGCACGAAACATATGTACATCACGACAAATCACGGAGATTGGCTCTGCCAAATTTTATCAAGTGTATGCTATTGTATGGCCCCAGGGCATTGAGCTGGCTCTAGAGAGGAAAGTTAGTTTGGTATAGTGGTCTCGTTAGAAATAATGATTTTATTGGAGTTGACTATCTACGCTCTGAGGTCACCTTCCGTCACAAAGCGACTATAATATACACCATCTCATAGATGTGAGATAAATTCCTGTAGCAGGACCGATGTCACCACACACAGCAGTTACCTATCCCTCCAGGCAGCTGACGAGTCTAAAGTAACAGCAAGCCCGATATAGTTAGGGATCATTGGCATCGCAGGTTCTGTCATAATGTAGCACTGTGTTATGGGTTAGGGATCATTGGCATCGCAGGTTCTGCCATAATGTAGCACTGTGTTATGGGTTAGGGATTATCGGCATCGCAGGTTCTGTCATAATGTAGCACTGTGTTATGGGTTAGGGATTATCGGCATCGCAGGTTCTGTCATAATGTAGCACTGTGTTATGGGTTAGGGATTATCGGCATCGCAGGTTCTGTCATAATGTAGCACTTTGTTATGTAAGCTGCTAACAGTCACTGACTCCCGATTTTTCTCATGTCTGGGTTTAGCCGTAAGTTAGTAGAGGTTTTAATTCCTAGGTGGATAGTCAGCCACGGTGAACAAGCTCTCATGCCCAAAAAGTTTTGGTTTAGAGACTCCTTCGCCCGTTCTCATATCAATGATAACAGTTCCACCGAACGCAATATTTGAGTTTTGTTGGGCTGGTAGTCAGAAGCTATTTGAGACACATGTTATCTCGGAAGCATTTTAAAGGTAGTGGAGTGCTTATATCCATTAGGCCTATCACTTCAGGTGATAACAATCTAATGGAGGATAGGCCCCTATATTATTAACAACTTCATTCTTAACCACACAATGAACACTATGCATTATTTACCAACACTAAGTATTCTGAACCTAACAATGTTCAGACTGAAAACACAAGTTGCACTCATATTGCATGCTTAGTGTGTCACTGTTCAATCTCTTTTTTTTGGAAATGTTGGGTGTGTGTGTGTGGGGGGGGGATTAGCTCAGCAAATATGTATTTGCTCTAGACTCCTTAATAGGTATCAAAGATTTGGCCACTCAGCTTTACATTTCTAAAGGATCTCTAAGCTGAAGAAATAAAAAAAAAACTAGCACATACTCTCCCCCCCCCTCCCCCAAAAAAAAAAAAAGAATACAATCACTGAACCTTAGGATATCTCAGGAGAGAAAACATAAAAACTTAAAGTAGCACAATATTCAACCTATGATAAACTGCTGACCACAGTCAAAACATGCAAAGTTAAACTGTATTGCCATTTCAAGAGGTCCTCAGGGCTTGCAAAGGCATTCCTGCAGGGAACAAAACCAGGGAAGAGGCAGACAGAGAAGGTGATGGGAAGATAACATCAAAGAATAGACAGCCTGTCTTAGAAAGCAATTCTAGTCAATGCAAAAGAAAGAGAGGAATGGAAAAAGATGGTTGACAGATCAGATATGGTGCCCCAATGGTCCAACAGACTTAAGGGATAGATTTATGTGACAGCAATAATACATGAAATATTTTAACGCACCATCACATATAAATATACAAAAACATAACGGAATAGAACACACAGAGACACAAAGACATACAACAGAGTTTTTAAGTAATATGTTACAAAAATTATAACAATGCTTTTCAAAATCATGGATCAACCAAGAAAAATAACGACTGGGAGATAAACCTTCTGATTAACAAGGTTTTTTGTTTGTAGAATGTTTTACATGTTCAGATGTTCTTTCAAAGTTAAAGATAATAAATGACCAAGCTCAAACCTTCCGCAAGATGATGGGGGATTACAGCAGGATCATCAATACTGTAATGACTCTGACTTGCGCACCATCATTCAGGCTAGTGCACAGGTGCGCACCTCTAGTGAACGGACTAGAACAGGATATTGACATTGTGAGAATAACGACTTCCGCCCACGTGGAGAGCCAAGATGGAGAGACAGAGCTAAATGTAGATCTTGTTTTGTGTATCTTTGATGTCATGTAAATAAACATCGTTGTCCTCGTTGAGTTGCCTTTCCCTTGAAGTTATTACAATACGATCTAATGACACAGTCCAGCGCGCATACCACATGACTAAGCAACACTCCTGTTCAGGGGAATTTTCAATCGTTTGGCCGGCCCAAGGGCTTGTTCCTCTTTGGGGGCATTTTGCATAATAATGAGGTAGTTCCGAATCTCTGACCTACTTTATAAATAGTCACGTGACTGTTGTCCTATGCATGGCGATAATGGCAATATCTTCCTATGATAAGATGTAGATCTAGATTTAGTTTTAGTGCTAGCCTAGATTGGCCCTAGATCTAGTAGACCTACTAAATAATCATAAATAATAGTGAATTATTATAACATAGTTTTGATTACTTAAAGATGTCTAGATCTAGACTATTTTCATTTTTAAATTACAATGAAATCAATGAGGGCATTAATGTAAACAACACAACCACGTGACTGAGAAGAAATCCGGAACTACCCCATTAATATTTATGTATTTTTATGTTAGCAAAACTAATTTGGGGGGCCCTCTCAAGCAGGGGTTATTTTCAAATTCTCCCCCTCCTCCTCCCACCCAAGCTACGCCACTGCTCCTGGTATGTAACACAATGCACATGGATATTATACACTTAATTATTGTAATCTTTTCTTTATTATTTGGGATTTATTATAAGAATAATTTAAACATTATATTCATTAGTGTTCATTAATGTTGGTAGAAAAAAAAATACATTGTAGAGAATGGAATGGGTTACCTGAATCAGCCAGGAAAACCTATGACTTAGCAGAGTTTAAGTCATTGATTAACATGCATGACTAGATTTATACATGAAACAAGTAGGACAAAATTATTATATATCATAATCTACTTTTTTTTTTAAGTAACATATAGAATCTGTAATTGTAATATATAAGATATGATCTAAATGTAATAACTTTTTCATTTTTCTTAATGAATATAATTACTTTTAACACTTATGATAAGGCACAGAAGGATCTAAGTCTAAGTAAGTTAAGTAAGTCTACAGCTATGAGTTCATACATCATACGTGATTAACCTATTTTATAATTTACAGACGTCCTTTCGAGTTCGTCCTTCATTGTTTAGATCAACACTTCTTATCTTATTATTAGATCTATAACGAGATCTATATGTTATACAGATGTTACTTCATTCATTTTGGACTTTAAAAAAAAACCTGATTACGTCCTACGACCTTCCTTTAGCTTTAGGTTTTATGTTACTTACCGATGGGTTTTATTTCCTAAAAGTTGAACTAAAGCCCACAATAGATCTTCTGATCCTGAATGGCTTAAAAATGTTGATATTGTGTGTTCTTTGTCTGTATGAAGATCATCTACCAGCATTTCAAGCGCGGCATAATTAGAAAGTTGGTTTTTATCCAAAAGCTGGACAAAATAATCTGATTTGCTCCAGTTGCAAGTCATGGTATGTCAAAAGACAAAATATATTTTTAGACAATCTAGATCTAGATTGTTTACAATTCATTTAGGCAATAACTAGATTTTCTATCATAATACATCACACCAATAAATGATTTCGTATAATACGCCACAACGTTCACCTCCATCTTAATTTTTTGTTTACATCGTATCCACTATCTGAACACCGACCTATACAATTGATTAGATCTAGTCTATATGATGAATGTGGAATATTTTCAAAATGTTTACGTAAAAATTTTTACAAAACAAACATTAATTTGATCTAAATTTAGAAATCTAGAGTTTAAACAAAAAAGAAATCAAGATTTAAGATCTAGATCTAGATCTAAAACTTTGAAATGAAATCTAGCAAAAACATTTAACTAATTTTCAGAACTGAGATGTAGACTCTAGATCTAGATTTAATCAAGAGTCACAAGAAAAGAGTAGATAATCAGTAGAGCAGGGGTTCTCAGTTTGTGGGTCCCGACCCACTTAAGTTGAGGGTCGATTGACGTTTTGCCAGGGGTCACCTAAGATCATCGAAATTATGGATTCTTTTTGTCTATTCTTCTATTGCTGTGTGTGTGTTTGTGTGTGTGTGGGGGGGGGGGTCGCGAAAGTGTCGGGGTTTGTAAAATGTGGTCGCTGATCTTAAATGGCTGAGAACCGCTGCAGAGGGAGTATAACACGATTTTTTTTACCACCACCCCCGCACACACTATCTTTCCCAAATTTAGAAAATCTGGTCAGTTGAACCGATTTAGATATTTAAACTCATTGAAAATCTTATTTTACCATATACCTTTACGTGTAACAAAAAGTTGTCTGAAAGTGTTTTGTTTTTTTTTAAATTAACTTTGCTTTTTTTTCCCCATATAATTATACCATTTTTAAAACAATACGTTAAACCAGAGGCGTCACTAGGGGGGGTGTCACCCGGTGCGGTAAAATTCGGGTGTCACCGCCCCCCCCCCAGCGTTCCAATTATTCTTAACTCTTTCTCTCCTAACTGACGATACCAACGTTGATTCCACCAGGAAGTGACAAATAATTACGGAGAGAAAGAGTTAAAATAAAAAACTATCGTTATTCAGTTGTTGTTTTTTTGCACAATAATACAGTTCGTTTATTCCTGCTACACAAAGTTTAAATGAGTATCGATTATGTTTTTTTCTCTTACATATTATCGTTAATCATTAGGCCTACATACATTAACATCTACGATTTTTTAAATAGAAAGAAATTAAAAACCAACTGAGCATGCTTTCCTAAGTAAACATTAAACAGCTCTTAATGGAAACTTTTGAACATTATAATCACATATAGTGGTAGTTTCATGAGGACAACTAATGAAAAATGCAACTTAATGAAAAGTATATTGATTGGTACAAAACTTTTTAAAGAATTTTTTAACATATAAAAGTTTACAATAACTTTAGAAAATAAATATTTAAATTTCCTTTTCAGGATTTCAAATTAGAAAACTTATAAAAAAAACTTAAAACTCAATATATCTTGCGACTTCGTTTTCAATGGACAGAATTTCTTGATTTGATTTCAAAAAATTGTTGTTAATTAATGTTTTAATGAGAGAACGTTGTTAGTTAATGTTTAATAAGAGACCGATATTAGTTAATGTTTGAATGAGAGAACGTTGTTAGTTGATGTTTAAATGAGAGAAAGTTGTTAGTTAATGTTTTAATGAGAGAACGTTGTTAGTTGATGTTTTAATGAGAGAACGTTGTTAGTTGATGTTTTAATAAGAGAACGTTATTATTTAATGTTTTAATGAGAGAACGTTGTTAGTTAATGTTTTAATCAGAGAACGTTGTTAGTTAAATTTAGTTTTGCAAAGCTTCTTTTCACATGACGCCTTGTAAACATGCATTTGGCAAGAAACAGTTAAAGGTTTAATTCAAAGGCTGGTAGAGATTCTTTGTCGTCTTTCAAAACTTTGCTGCATTCTAGTATTCTAGTTTTAGTATTTCTGTTTACATATCTTGCCGTCAGGCCCAATATAAAAGAGATTGATGCACTCAGCATTAACTTCTTGCTCTCTATTTGAATAGTAAATCTTAAGAATACTTTCCTGATATTTTCATATTGTTAAAACGTATTTTTCTTTTTCATTAACATGCTAGTTTGATTTGAGAAAAGTTATCTTAATAACATTTTGAGCTAACTTTTCACATATTTCGTAGAGTAAATGTTTAAGTGCTCGAGCTTAGCCACCACTTTGAAAATAATTAACACTTTAATTTGAAGGTACTTTTGTGTTTAGTTTACTTTTTTGAGTACATCTGCCAATAAGAAAGTCAAGCAATGAAAGTTATGCGTGTATTCACAGACAGCTGGCAATCATATTTGTGCTGCGCCTCTAGTGTTTGTATTTTCAGAGAGACGGCAAAGATTTTCGCCGTCACACTTTCATAAAATCGTTCTTTCATGGGTCTAACAGCAACACCATGAGCACACCAGCGATTTGTTCATATGACACGCTATCATTAATTATATTATCCTATCTATTAGTATTAGTGGCAAAGAAAGAAAACCCTTTTTCTAGAGAACCAAGAAAGTATAATTACAAAATATTTTCTGATTAAGAATTTGGACCACATAGCTTAAGTAAACGGTGTACACATCCATTCAAGTTTCTTTTCTGTTCTTCATTTATTACTGCCTGCACTTCTTCATGAATCGTTGACATTGTAGCTGCATTACCATGTCCCTCATCATATCGATACGTTAAGCCCATCTCTTTTCAGTCGTTTTAAATTATCAGAACTGATACACTAGATTTGGCCCAAATTAAGAGGAATATCCTACATTTCTGTCATTTCAACATTACCATTGCTACTGTTAATATATCTTACAACTTCAGAGATCTATGTTAGGTGTGCTGTAATACAAGATACCAGAGTACCTTGCAACTCTTATGTCTCTCATCTCTGATAAGTATATCCCTTAAGTTGTTTGCTAAAACATATATATATATATATATATATTTTTGGTACAAGCTTGGAAAGTAACTTTTTTTTTTCATCGCTGACTTGCGATCGTATAAGCTATTATTTCCACACTGGCTCATATTTGGATAACATTTCCACAATACCGAGAAAAAAAATTTCATTATTCAATGAAAAGTCTTCTTCAGTTCGCCACCATATACCAACTTTTTCTTTGCTAGAAACAATGCGATAGTAAGCAATCTATAATACAAGATGTTCCTCTGTTTTCCCATCTATACGTCAATCATAGCAATGACGCCCTTGTCAATTTTTGGAAGCTAAAGTCCTGCTCCCAAAATGTTCCTAATTTGAAAGCCTGATAAATGTCCTTCAGTCTTATCTCGAGTTTCTCGCTGTGGACATGTCCACTATTTATTAGAGAAGAAAATCTTGCTAATGATGTTTTCCCATTTAGAATAATTTTATTCAACAATTTCTAAGCTTTATGATTTTGCTTCTGTTACATTTTAAAGTTGGTATTTTTTAATTATTTTTTTAAAAGCCTTTTTTACACTTGGGTGTCACCCTCTATCGGGTGTCACCCGGTGCGGACCGCACCCCCCGCACCTGCCTAGTGACGCCTCTGCGTTAAACGTATGACATACAATCTTAAAAGATAATTAGCAGTTAGAGATCTAACTCACTAGAATGTAAACAGCTCGACAACTGATGTCCAAAGCTAAAAGAGTTTCCTAAAAAAAAAAAAAAAGATTCAACTCTTCTACCTTCTACACTTATTTTGTTTACAAATTCAGGCAATTTTTTTCTTTGCTTGATTGAAGATATCTCTGAAAGCTCTAATGGGGGTAAATCCTGCACTGCCTAGTAGCCTACTTGTAGTGTATGTAGATATTATGTGGGTCGACAGTAAAAAAAAAATGAAACCTAATAATTTTGTATTTAATAATATAATTTTTATATAGAATGTGGAAAAAAAAAAAGCAGGTTACAACTGGTTTTGCGTATCATGTGAAACACTACAATCAGATCATTAAATTACCATTACATTTGATGGAAGCCTACTAGCTACTATTAGTTTACCAAAAATGTTTTTTTTAGACATATCTAAAAGGGGTTGAACCACTAAGCTTGTAGGGATTAGCTTCTTGTGCGTAAATTCCCTCCCCCCCCCCAAACCAAAAAAAAAATAAACACACTATAAACTAAAAAAAAAATTAAGGAACTGCACAACTATATGTTTTCACAAAAATAATTAGGTTTTGAATAAAAAGATGTTTGTTATGCATTGTTGTTCTTTTTTCCTGTCAATTTTCTTTTTGAAATATTTTCCAGTACATCAGTTATTCTCAAAGTTTCTCTCTCAAGTACCCCTGAAGCAGATTTCTCAACACTCAACACCTCCCTTCTCACTAATTTAAATTGTTTCCAGTAAAAATAGACCAAATATTTTTTTTAATTCAAATAATTGACCAATGAAGAATTAAGTTGTTAGATAATGAATTCAATTATAATAGATAATATCCCATTTAATATTAGCAATTAAAAATTAGATCTATTAAAAATTTATAACTTTAGGATCATTACAAATTATGAAAAAAAAAAGAAATTTAGTTTTTTTTTTTTGTTTGGCAAAATGTATATACATTCATAGTGTGAACATTTATTTTTTATCGCCCTTCCATATTATTATTGCTGTTTTTGTATAGCATGTCTTGGCATATTGATAGTAAAGTTCCCCTTTAACACCCTGTGGTCTATAGGGCAGATGATGTGATGGCCAGCAAAATGATCAACCACCTTTACTTTTCCCCAACTAATGTCAGGTACTCATTAGAGCTGTGTTTTTGTATAACATGTCTTGGCATTTTGATAGTAAAGTTCCCCTTTTACAACCTGTGGTCTATAGGGCAGATGATGCGCATTTTTTCAATTAGTACACTTTTCAAAATATTTTTTTTTTAAATTCAGACATTTGTAAAAAGTTAGCCTATACAACTTTATATCATTGACAGGAGGAAAGACAAGGACAAGCAACTGGCACCTAAACCAGTAGACTTTAGACAGGAAGAGCTGGTTAGCCTTGCTGGATACCCACCTAGGAGATTTTATTTGATTTTGATTTTAGGCACATTTGCACAGTTTAGGCCATGTCGTGCCTGCGAGAAGAAAAACTCTATTTAAATATCTACTGCCTTGCAGCTATACAGAGAAATGGGAAAGGTGTCAGAAGTAGACCTTGAGGATAAGTCATGAGCTGGTAAACCCTTAAGGAAGCTTACAGTGCTATACCCTTGTAGAACCTGCAGATCTTAAACTGTATTGGATATCAGCCTTACCTTTGCATTGGCTGCATTGAGAGGAGAGACTTTTGCATGGGCTACCAATTTCAGACTATAGATATTGCTTTCATCTGTTAGAATAGCCATAGTCATTCTACTACTTCAGAAGGCAAACAGAGCGCTCATTTATATTAATAACTGATTAAGCCCATCTCATGTCATGTTTAAGCTGCTTACATATTTGGCTTTTATTGTTTTTTATGTTTATTAGAGTTATGTTTACATATTGGCATCAATATTAAGTTTCTCAATATATTTTTAACATTTTTTTGTTGTTAGGTAAAAGATATATTACTGTCATTTCTTTAGCCTGCATGTCAGATTACATAATGCAAGAACCATTTTCAGTACCTTTAAATGTCAACAAGATTCACTGTACAAATTAAAAGATGTTGTTTTTTTTTATAATTGGTTTAATAATAACATTTGTACAATAAAAAAATTTCAAACGCCACAATGTATTATACAACTAATGCTGAGACCTTCTACTTGTTGAGTCTATATACTCCTCCAGAGAATATCAAAACTTGATCTTTGACCTTGTTATCAAGAAAAGTTTTGAGTTCCTGTTGTGTTATTTCAGAAGAGCTTGGCTCCTCCATGGCAAACATTCGGAGCATTGAGTGTATTCTTTCTAATGTTAAACAATCTAAATTGGCCAACATGCCCTGAATATAAGTCCAGAAAACCTAGAAAAAAAAACAACAATAATATTAACAAAACATCAAGAGCAAAGTTCTCTATTAAACATCAAGTATAAAGATAAGCATCAAATAACAAGTATAAAGTTAAGTATTAAACATCAAGTATAAAATTAAGTATTAACACCAAGAATAAAGTTAAGTATTTGATTACAAACTTGGGAATTATGGCAGAAAAAAACTCAAACAAATTTTCAGTCTTTTTAACTATTCATAGCAGAGGTCTAAAACTATGTCGCCAACTTCTAAATATAGCATGCATGATTTGTAGTACTGACCTGCATCTCCTCTTCTTTTTGTTGCTGAGCCGATGCCATGGCTGATTCTATTTCCTCTTCGTCAATCATGATCAGGTCATTGGGCCGACCTCGCTTCTCCTCAACCAGTTGATACACATCGGGGTGAACCTCTCTGAGCAATCCTTGGCCTTGCCAAAATGCAATTTTGCGTCGCAGTACAGATGCTGTCATCTCTAGTTCAGAACTGAGCTCATCCACGCTCCACTTGGCTGATATAAAAGTACGATTTGAGTTAGAATTCTCTACAAGTAAAGTGGCAAGATAACTATCTATTTGATAAACACAAGCTGAAACAAAAACCTGACCAAGTACTATTAAAATTTTTAGTTATTAGAAAAGTTATAGGGAAATGGCATTGAAAGAGGTTCTAATTAAAGCAAAAGACAAGAGAGGAATGGAGAAAGATGGCCGACAAATCTTGCAAAGTGCCACAACAGTCCAACAGACAAAGGGATAGGCTAGGGTTAAAATAGGGGAAAATAAACTTCTAAGTGAGAATTTTATTTTAAGTTATGGGAAAATATTAACTATATATTTGAATTTATGTGAACTTAGCAGACAAAACCACCACTATGGGCTGTTAACATTTAGCAAAGCAAACAAGTTGAAGGTCTGATTTTTATTGAGGTTAAATACTTTGGAACAAGACAAGTTGATGAATTATCTAAATTCAAACAAGATAATATTTTTAAAAGCTTTTATTCTCTATATTCATTGTCCCACTGACAGTTCCTTGCAGTCAACTAACAAAGACATGATATTGAACAGTAGATAAATGAAATAATAGCTGATATCACTCAGAGCTATAGAACAACTGAATACTTTATGCTAAAAACTTGTTAACTGTTCATCATATATGAAAAGACTAACCCTGGACTAACACAACACTAACATAGATTGACATTGGTATACTTTGACACTGACTGAAAATGACATAGTTTAATATTGATATAGATTGACAGATTGACACTGACAGAGATTGGACATAGACTGACACTGAATAGTTTGACACCGACAAACAGGGCCGGTCCTAGCAATTGCGGGGCCCTATGCCAAACTGATTGCGCGGGGCCTAGTTTGTGTGGGAATACGGATAATACGTGAAAATCAAGATTTTGTATAACAAAAAAAAAAAAAGACTTTGAATTTTATTCATTCTTTAAAAATTGCGATCTGTGCTTTACAAACCTTGTAACCAATGGCATATTTATATGCCATTGACTATAAACGTAAATAAAGAATTGGGACTTTCGAAATAAGTTGAAAATTTGTCCGATTATTACATTTTATTACATGAAATCTGACAATGCCTTTTTTATTATCGCGCGTATGATTGGCGTTTTCCGCAATTAATAACACCCTAAATGACAATTTTTGTCTATTTTTCAGGAGATTTTAATAAATTCAGGAGATTTCCATGAATTTTCAGTATATATTTTGCAATTTAATAATTACACCTTGAATTAGCGCGGGGCCTATGAAAGCGCGGGGCCCACTGCGACCGCATAGGCTGCAGTGGCCTAAGACCGGCCCTGCCGACAAAGAACTAGATTTAACTTAGATTGACACTGAGATAGATCTAGATTTCACATAGATTGAAACTGACATAGATTTCACATAGACTGATGTTGACATAGACTGACACTGAATAGTTTGACATGGACATGGGCAGTTCAAAGAAAATATCAAGCCTTACTTTTGTTTTGGAACTTCATAATTATGGCCGCCTGGACGGGAGACACAGAGAAGTTTAATGTTTCTTCCTTGAGCTCAATTTCAATATTCATTAAACCTGCAAATAAAATTGTAGTCAATAGTAAATCACAGTCATTTTTAGTTCAACCAATAGCCACAAGAAGAAATATTCTACCACAATGTTTCCCAAATTTTTGACCTATGTGTACCCCATTTATAATTTGTGTAATGTTGAGAATCCCTTGCCTCCTGCCCCCTCCAACTACACATAATTTATTTACAGAACATAATAACTGGCTATTCTTTAAAAATCTGCATAGTTAATGAGGTGCAACGCGTACCCCCTCTAAAGTCTTTCCGAACCCCTGGGGTTACATGTACCCCACTTTGGGGAAACACTGGTCTACCAGATGAGCCATGGTAGTCTTACAACTAAGGTGACCAATGACAAGAAAGCTAGGGGTTCATGCCAATAATTTTACCACACAACAGATCTATAATAACTAGTCAACTTTATTGTGAAAGAATAAATAGTTTTTAATACATTTGTATGAGGTTTTGAAAAGATTCAAGCACTAAAAGGTCGGGTTGGTCAGAGTAACAAAATAAATTAAGAAGAAAACAAATAAGAATGATAAATATAAAACAAAGGGCATATTTGACCAACCTAAATGTGGTTTCCATAGCAACGTCCTGTTTTGTTTCTGCATTTCAAAAGCCTTGGTATATTTATCTAGATGCTGCTGCAGCTCGACTGGAAGTGTGATCTTTTCATCTCTAAAGGCTGGCCAGAATTGGGCAGACAGGATCATGGCATTCATCTCTATATCCTAGAACATTAAATGATTGATATGGATTTAACACATAGATGCAACATTTCTTGTTATTACAATCATTCTGGCATATGTGAACATTTTTAAAATTCATTTCCCAAGCTCAACAAAAGAACTAACCAATATGTAACCTGTCTTTGTCACCCAGTCAATAAAAACAAGGTTGATACAATAACTTGTTTTAAATTTCATTTCATTAGTTATTGCACCTTCTTCTTTCTTTTATGCATGTGAATTAGTAAACTACAACTTTCATTCAAGTAATTACATCTCAATGATATGAATGAACCACCGGAGTTTGTGTTAACTGAGCTGCCCACCCCTAAGTGCTATAAAGATCAACTCAGGTGCCATTTCGCCCTCACTGGCATAGAGGAAAGTAGCTGGCAGCAGATGAAGAGCTCTTACAAAGGCTGCAAGACAAACATTTGAAACTCAAAGAAAAGCCATTATTTAAGATGGGCGCAGAAGAGGGAAAACTAACATAGACCGCCAGCAGACAATGGATTTGTCTGCACAAAATATGCATTCATCCTTAATCTTCCAGATGGAAAACATCGTCATTAGGAGATGTTCAGGAATACTGATAATTTCATTCTTATTGTAAACATCCTCTTTTATGATGTGGTCCCTATAAGTAATATCTAATAACTTGCTGAAGTTTCTCAACTTTATGACTTGAATTTTCTTTCCATTTCTAAAGTTTGAAGAATTGCAGGCTAGGAACAGTACCAGGAAAAAGGAAGTGCAGCAGACAAAGGAATGATGGGAATGAATGCTCAGGCTTAGCAAAAGATGAGCCCTTTAGAAGCAGGGGAATGTAAAGAGCTGATTGGTCACTTCTTGATCTCAATCATCCTATGAACTTCAGGACAGTTGAATAAAGAGCAAGATAGCTTCATAAAAATAAAAAAAATTTTTTTTTTTGACCCTGATGCATGTCAAAATAATACATAGCAAAAATCCATAAAATAATGTATAAAAACAAATGTCAACAGAACAAAAAACACACACACCTAAAAAGCTACACATTAAAAGCTTCATTTTTAAAATATTTTAACTTTAAAAATTGAACACACAAAAAAACAATCCTTAATTTTAGGACTTGATGAAACTTCTTTGGAACTGTCTGGCATAATTAAGACCTTAGTTAGACAATAACATCCATTAAAGGTTTGCATTCTTTAAATATTGAATGTGTCAGTCACTCTTTAAGTTTTGATGCAGCAATGTGGCTTGGTCAAAACTTCTAAACTCTTTCTCTCCTAACTGACGATACCAACGTTGATTCCACCAGAATGTGGTAAATAATTACGGAAAGAAAGAGTTAATGCTGTTTCTTATAGGATTTAAAATTGGAAACATTTTTTTAACAACAGGAAACATTAATGCTTTGCATACATTTCCAGAAAACAAGCAATAAGCAATTCAATTTTCTCTTGTGTTTCACAAAGTACTTTAAGGAGTGGTTCCACCACATGTCCAAAAATGCAGATAAAGTGGATTTATCAAGTTGAAACTTATGATGAACCAGATTAGGTTCAATGCATGTCAAGGAATGTCTATTTGCTTATCTTGTATAATAATATCTTTCCTATGGATTATCTAGACAAAAGTAAACAATTTAACTATGTCAAAGAACTAACTTCATGTTTTTCTGTGTTTTTCCTGGCATCTTGAATTCTGGCATTCACACGTCGAGACTCTGTCACATCTCTCAACATGACTTCGCAGAAATGTAACTGCGCCTCCCCAAACCTCAGCTTGAGCAGTTCCAGGTACCGCAGCTCTCTCTCAACATCGTAGTTGTACTGCATCAGAATACGGTCTGCGAGCAGGGCCCTGTACTCATTAACAAACAACTCCTTGCTGCCGTAGATGTTGACCAGGGTGGACAGTATGTCAGCCGATCTTCTATTTTTGGACACAGTGGCTGGACATAGTAGAAAGTTCAAATATTAAACAACAAGTGAGAGATCATAGTAGCTTCATATAGCTGGTCTATCATAAATATTAAATACGGTAGTGCTACTTTAACAAAAGACTTACATGGGTCAGCATCTACTGGGTCTAACAAAAGA
>JADKLZ010000166.1:1981664-2013253 GCA_021533235.1 Biomphalaria straminea | reverse complement strand
AGAAGTCTATTTATGATTAAACTGTATATGTCAAAAGAAGTCTATTTATGATTAAACTATATAGGTCAAGAGAAGTCTATTTATGATTAAACTGTATATGTCAAAAGAAGTCTATTTATGATTTAACTGTATATGTCAAAAGAAGTCTATTTATGATTAAACTGTATAGGTCAAAAGAAGTCTATTTATGATTTAACTGTATAGGTCAAGAGAAGTCTATTAATGATTTAACTGTATATGTCAAAAGAAGTCTATTTATGATTTAACTGTATATGTCAAAAGAAGTCTAATTATGATTTAACTGTATAGGTCAAGAGAAGTCTATTTATGATGTCATAAATTATTCTTTTAAAATTTCAAGTGTGTAAAATAAACATTCGACAAAAAAAAAGGTATTGATCTAAAAAAAATTCATGACATTTGATTTCAGCTTTCACACACTGTACAAAATTGCAATTAAAATCTACCAACATCTTAAAGATATAGGTACTACAGTCTACATCAATAACCTGATTATAAAGGGTTATAAAGTGTCAGACTAGCAAGAGTCACATTAACAAAACAGATTGTGCACACATATCCATACAGATATTTTCATTACCAATCATTTATAACACCAGTACTTGAACATAGATGTGTTGCATCAATGATTCATTTAATTAGCTTCTTAACATAGAAACAGAAAAGACATGAAATGTTAGGTAAGTTAGGTTCACATTTTAAGTAAACCATAGCAGACAATCCAGTCAACTGCCTTTGACTAGTCTTAAAAATGTATAGCAGAAATGGATGTTGTTAAGAAAATTTTGAAACAATTGGTTAAGTAGAAAATCCAGAACCACAACACAAAATCACTGTCTTTTTCTACTAAGGATTTCCAAGTGTTGTATTTATAGAAACTGAGTTATCACAAATTTTATGTAGCCAGGTTTAGCTTTAGAAGAAAATATAGAATATTATGTATAGTCTTATAAGTTATTAGGTTTTTGATTGTTCACCAAGTGAGCCATTTTAATACAAATTTTGTGAGCCACTTCAATAGAAACTATCTGAGCCACTTTAATACAAACTCTGTGAATAAAGTCATTCAAAGGAAGTCCAAGTGCAAAAAAAATATGACAACAAAAAGATATGCAACAAACCTCTTCTAAATCGGCAATGTGTGACGCGTCAAAGTTTCCTTTACAGCTGTCCTCGATGTGTTTCTCAATCTGGCAGTGGACAATGTCTGTCACCGCTGACCCAGATATGAGTTCCATTAGACCTAGCTCATCCCTACAGATGGAAGGCACATAATATGCTTTTTTTCAAGCCAAAAAAAGTAATTAATAGTGAAAAACATTTGAATGTATTTGCTTACTAAGAAAAGTAAACAAAAGTTTACTTATCTAAACATTTACATAACATCAAAATACATTTTTTTAATTAAACAAGAAAACATTACAAAATTTATTTCAGTGTTACTTGTTAGTGAAAAGGAAAATAAATTAATTGTAAAAAAAAAAAAAAAAAAACTCACAATTTTTTATTGATATCATCAAATTTTTTCTGACTTTCTTCCACATCTAGAAGAGAACCTGTAAACATAAATTTTTTTTACTGATGATGAAAAAAAATTACTTAGTGCTACTGATGACATTTTAGGGGGAAGAAATATTCAAACTTCAATAAGAAATACTGACAAGAAGAGAAGAGTACAAGCATTATAATAAATATAATATTGAATCCACATCAAATCAATAATTTACCTGAATCATCAGCTTGATTTCGGTGAATGTCAAAAGCCTCAGAGTAGAAATTTTTAACAACATTTCTGAAGTGTTGTGGGAATGTGTAGAACAAAACAGATTTGATCATAAGTTGAACCTAATAACAATGCAAGACAAAAGATTAATGTGGAGAGCAAGATGCTTATAAGAGCAGTGATTAGCTAGTTACAAAAATTGGAGAGTTACAGTATTATGTTATGTTATATATTCAACCCTAATTAATGCTCACAGTATTTTTTCAACCTCCAAGCTGCTATATCAGAGTAAAAAAAAAAGTAGTTCAATGTTAATAAGTAGCGAGTAAAAAAAAGTTCCTTTCAGCCCATGTGATCTATGGGGCAGATGATTAAAAGGTCTTTTGTTTCTGTAGCCCACACTTAACGAAGGTGTCATGTGACCAGCACAATGACCAACCGCCTTAACTGTTCCCCAATATCAAGCACCCATCAGAGCTGGGTCGACTCAAAAGCGCCCTAAAATCCTGAAATTCAAAATCCCAGTCTATTAACTATTTGTTTGTAAAATGCTAATGTTGAAATATATTTTGATCCATTTCTCTCAAATATAAGTACAAGTATTATGTAGATTAAAAAAACATTAAATAAATTCAATAGCAAAGTTTTTAATGTACAAGTACTTACTCTAGCTTGAGTAGCCAAAAATAGTTTTGTTCTATCATTAGCCTGCCACTGACTTGGTCTGTTAGTTAGACAAATGCCGAACACTTCAGAGGCGTCTGGAAGTACCTCACATACTCCTGTAATTAATGAAGTCACAGGGTCTACATTTATGGACATTCCCTGGATCACTTGACCTTTCAACTGTTCTTCTGGTGTGCATTGAAAAGAGATAGGTGTGATGTTGCCAGGTGTTTGAGTTAATATTTCTCCGGGGGTGGACGTGATGCTGGGGAGATGAGCTGCGACTCGTTCTGAATGTGTTCGGATGTCGGTGACGGGTGTTGTCTTGGCCAAACTGTGGAGATCCTTTCTACTGTTTACATGCGAGGCATACAGTTTCTTACTTCCACCTATGGGAGAGCGTATAAACGATTCTTCTTCCTCCTCTTCTAAGATATTGCTGATACGGCTGTTAGAAAAATTTAAGGCTGGATTTAACAAACCTTGAGTTGTATCCTGCAAAGAGTCGCCTAACATACTGCTGTCTTCACAATATGAAGCTACCATTGACATGCTAAGCTTCTTATCATTCGCAGCAGCACCGAGTTTTGTTTGGATAATACTTGCATCTTCACTGTCGCCCCCGAACTCTAACTCCATCTCCTCCCCCTTGGTACCTTTTTCAAAGGTGACACTCAGATGACCTGTATCTATCTTGCTAGCCCGGTCAGACTTGAGGCCAGCTAATGAAGAGGTCAGAGATTTCTGTTTATCTAGGTTCCCAAAGCGCACACCTTTGGGCAAATTGTAGTTCCCTTTCACAGGAGTAAATGCAGAAGCTAATGCTGATTGGCCAGACACAGGAGCCAGCAAGGAAAGACTTTGTAACCATTGCAATCTTAGCAAGGAAACCAAGTAATAGTCTTTAAAAACACCTAGGAACATAGACAAAGAAAACTTGGATAAGAGAATATAGACAAAGAAAACTAAGATAAGAGAATATAGATAAAGAAAACTAAGATAAGAGAATATAAACAAAGAAAACTAAGATAAGAGAACATAGACAAAGAAAACTTAGATAATAGAACATATATAGAACATAGACAAGAAAACATATAACATAGTCTAAAGTAATGCCTAAAAAAAAATTAATATTCATAAAAGAAAAATAGATTTTGTTTACTTAAATAACATTTTTCTTTATAATACTGTGTACTGTTGATAAGGACTTTATTGAAACCATATTATATAGCTGCCATTAAATATAATTTTTAAAAAAGTGGTTTGGATTATAAATTATTTTCAAGCTTTCATATTATTTTAATTAACCCAGTTTAATGAGATTTGAATCAGATTGCATTTATAGCAACTGTAGTATAGGGGAAGGCAGCAGAACAATGTAAAAAAAAATGGCTTGGCTTCTGAATGGAACATTTTTATAGTCCAGTTCTAGTAGTGAACATTCAATCTGACTGAACATTCAATCTGACTGAACATTCAATCTGGCTGAACATTCAATCTGACTGAACATTCAATTTAACTGAAAATTCAATCTAATTGAACATTCAATCTGACTGAATATTCAATCTGACTGAATATTCAATCTAACTGAACATTCAATCTGAGCTGAACATTCAGTCTAACTGAACATTCAATCTAATTGAACATTCAATCTGACTAAACATAAGCTGAGCAGTGCTTTAGAACTTCACAAGGACTTGCAATGCTTAATGAGTTGCATTTTTTTTTCCATTCTCTCATTGCCAGAGATTAAATGTTCCATAATTTCATAGACACAAACTAAACAGAAAAAAAAAAAAAACTCAGAAAAAAAGTTTGCACCAAGAAAGCTTTAACAGCTGGGCTAATAATGCCAAATTTTGGAAATTCCATATTGTAATGACTCTCTGTCAACAGGTAAAGGTATAATGAAATGAAATATTATGCTTACAATATGACAAGTATTATGATATTATTTTTATAATAAAACCATGCAATGTATACTCTGAACTACATGTATGATGTTTCATTATTAAATTCTTAAAAAAACGTTTGAATTTTAATACAAATATATACACATAAGACAGTGAAAACATTATTACATAGAAACTTTGCTTTAAATTTACCATATAGAAATCCAAATGCTTCAAAAAGCACATCAGCATCAGTTTTGTTATCAGTCTTGGAACACAACTTCCAAAAAGTTGAACTGACTCTCTTACTGAGATCCTGAAATATTGTTTCCATCAACCATTCCTCCAGCAAGGTATTCATGCCAGGGTTTTTTAAAAATAGGACTGCTTCTTTCAGTTCAGGAGAAATAGAAACCTGTCTCCATTTGATTTCTGGAATAATCTATTCATAAATAGAAGAAAAAAAACATATAAATCAACAACATAAGTTTTGAATCTAAGTAGCATTCCACAAATGGAAATTTTATATAATATAAAAATATAGTTTATCTTTGGCAGTGATTCCCAAACTAAGGCTTACGGTACATCCAGATATAATATAGATTTGGTGCTAGCTGACCCATAATGTAGGTCCAAAGCTTTATTCCATTATATTTTGATTTTTTGAGGTGATAGTACTCATAATAAATATTATATGTGTCAGAAATTTGTATAGCCAACATCTTCACATATCCTTCAGTGTGCTGGACTGTTGGGGCACCACAGATAATCTGTTGACTATCTTCCTCCATTCCTCTCTATCTTTTACCTTGGCTAGAATTTCTCTTTCAGTGACAGGCTTGTCCATTCTTAAACATTATGTCTTCCATTGTTTTCTGTCTGCCTCTTTTTTTTTCCTGGTATTGTTCTGTGATACCTGAGGATCTTGTGATATAGCCATTATGTTTGAATTTGCATAACATTTTTCAAAAGTATTTAGCAGCTTGTCATGGGGATCAATTGTCACTGTGATCAGTGTGATCTAGTTTCTTATCTTTTTGTGATGCCATTTTTGTGTGTGACATCTAAGGTCAATCTACTATTACTAAAGTTTATTGCATTTCAATTGCACTATTCAGTGTTCCTTAAACTAAAGTTTAACTGAAACTAATCTTATCTTAAATTGAAGTTAAATCTAGAATTAGAATAGAATGGTGATGATGATCATGACGGTAATGTATCATTTGGGAGGCGTGGTCCCATACATTGAAAAAAGGTGGTCGCCATTTTGAAAGTACTACAACAACAAACCAGATTGGTTCTATTTACTTTATTTGTGCTGGTTTCTAAAAACACCTGGCTAATGTGTTGTTACCAACTTTCTTTTAGTTTTTAATATATATATATATTATATTTCTTAATTAATTGTTTGTCCAATTGGCAATTAAATCTATTTTCAAAATTTCAGCGAGTGTTTGTGAGTTTGTTATATAGTATAAGATAATATATTAGAATAAAACTAACTCGTAATTTTTACTTTTCTAAATTTTTATTAAAAAAACGTAAAATTTTTCTTTAAAAAAATTATACATGTGAATTATGCATTTGACATTTAATTTGAATAAAAACAACAAATATGAGCAGAAGTTAAATAGAGGAAAGTCTCGTAGTTCAAAGGAAAAAAAAATATATATAAAAACACAAAATATTATAGCCTACATGCACTAGATGTAAATATAACATAACTCATAACACAAATTGATTCAAGGATAATTTTCAGCAATTGTTATCAAAAAATTTGAAAACATATCTCCTTCATGGATCCTGTCCCTATAAGTAAACTCTTGTAGATAGGAGCCAAACAAGTCATTGGTAGTGCCAAACTGTCTCTTTAGTTTTCGTTTGGCCCTCATCCAGAGGTTTTCGACGTTCTGTGTATGTATGTCAGAGTCCGTTGGGTCAACAAAGTTTTGTTCATGAATTATGACAGAATGTTGATATATTCCATTTTGAATCCGGCTAATATTGCCGTATGCTGCCCAGCCATCCGAAATAATATGGGTACCGGGCAGAATGTGTTCAATTATTAGACGCTCAAGTGTTTGCGCCCTCCTGTCAGGCACTTCAACCATAAAGCAGCGTCCACTGCCCCTTTCAATACCGCCAAAGACCCAATGTCCTTCGCGATACTGTCCACGGTGGTACTTCCTGTGGAAATATTTAGTCTCGTCAATTTCTACGATGATAGGATTGAAATGTTCATCCACCCCACCGATTTGTGTTGCATGTCTGACGTTCCATTTGTCACACTCTTCTCGCATGAAATTGCACCAATCGGTGACAATAGACTTAGTAACGCCGCCAGCTTCACGGGACATCTGGCGTTGTGGCATGTCACAGGCCCAACAATAAACTAGAACTAGAATCTGCTTCATGCTGAGGTGACTTCCCGAAAAAAATGAGCCGTGGCGCACAGATTTTCTTGTGCGGCATGTGTTGCAATACCATCTGTAGCCATCTGTGCTTTCACTGTATCTGTTTAATGAGCTAAGCTCATTGCAGCTACTGCATCGCATTTCATTTTTAATAAGTTTCCTCCGGGCGCACCACTGCAGCACCACTTCTTTTTGCAGTTCAGGAAGTAGTGTATCTAGATACCATAACTCATTTCTTATGACTTCAGTGCCTAGAATGTCATTGGGATCTACAATTTGTGTCCTTCTCATAGCCATGCTGTGGAATGATCAAACGAATATGGATTTATTATTTATTTTATTACGGTATGTGTTAGTAACAAGTATGGGGATATATTAGAGATGGGAATCGAACCCAATTTTTAAAGTTCGAGTTCGGTTCGGTTCAGTGGCGTAGCAAGGTACCCGTGGGCCCGGGTTCAAAAATGTGTTGATGGGCCCCTCCCCCCCTCTCCCCCGTAGGACAAATATCTTGTGTGACAAAGAAATTAAGTAGTTTGTATGTATCGGTATATTTACTAAAAACATTCTTATGTAAATTCATGAGTACAGCTGACAGTATCATTGAAGATCATATTGAAGTACCATTTAGCACAGTGAATATAATGCGTGAGCGGCTACTTTAGATGAAACAATAAGGGGCTACCTAAAGGCACTTGCGGATCCAGAACTTTGGAGTGGGGTGGGATTTTTATCTAACCCTAAACGCGCAGTAATCCCTAACCCTAAGTGCAAACGCGCATAGTGTATATATATATATATATATTAGAATTTAAAAAGAAGCTTTTTTATATAATCCTTCGGTGAAAAAAAACAAACAAAACACACATACACATAAAAACAGACATGTTGATGCCTTTCTCTTTATAGGTAGTTGGTCTGGGAGAGCGCCCGACGCCAAAAGCATTTTCTATGTATAAACACGGGTTGATGTTTTCAATTTAATATATAGTTTGATATTACGTTTACGATATTTAAAAAAAATATTTTTAACCATTTTTTTTTTACAAAATTGAAGTGTAGGAAAGGCCACAATTGGTCATTAGAAAACACAGAAAACACAGATACATAATAAAAGACTTTTAAGTAGTTCTAATATTAAATACAGTAGTGGTAACTAAACTAACTTTTAAAAGTAGTTTTCAACTAAAATATTTACTTAAAATCAGTTTGACACACCGTCTATTGTTCCTTCTAAGTTGAAAATAATTAACTTCTCGCTTGACGACGGAGGATGGCATTTCCTCCATTACATTTACGTAATTGTTTTAGAATTGTGTTTTGTTATTAAAAAATCGCTTGCATAATTAACTATTAAACGGTTTGCTTTTAGAAAAGAATATTATTTGTATCTCTTCTAGTTTTGACGGGGCCGCTAAAAATGCATGGTAGTCTTGTAGTATTATCGACTCACACGTACGGTACACTAAACCTACATGTGTATGTCTAGCTGACCAGGCTGTTAAAACCAGTCTATTTACTTTATCGTCAGAGAGCCTTTAGAATAATGTATAAACCTTCCCCACACGAGTGATTGTGAATGAATGAATGAGTGCATGGTCAAGACCAAGATTTCTCATCGTATAGATAACTATGCTGTCAGTACTGAGTTCTGGTCAGCCTGTGTCGTTACGGTATTGCCTAGTAATTGAGTACATTTAGTAATCAGCACTGAAGTATCCCCTAAGTATAGAGGAGAAGAAAAGGAGCCTTGACACATGCATATGTAATTGCAAAGACACATATGTGTTAATGACTAACTTAATTTATCATAACAAAAGTTATACTTACATTCATCAAGATACTTGGTTCGTTTCACAAATAGCAGCAATTTAAGTCCGTTCACAAAATGAAATACAATAAAATAGGGCAAAAAAAGCACAGTAAAAATAAGCATATGTTGGTTGGTGTCTTTGAAAATAATCTAATGTATCAACAAACCAGTTTGAGGGTTATATATAGTGGTCTGAATATGCATCGGAAATCGGGGATTGGTAAATAAGACAAGAAAATAGAAGATGATAAGGTTAAAGATTACACAGGAAATCAAATGTGATAAACCGGATAGGTAGGGCTGGTCAAGTGACAGACAAACAAAAGAGGAGATATGAGAAGTTTTGGTCCCATATTCGTTTCCTCTTTTCTTCTTGTTGAGAGAGATGTGTGGCTTTGATTTTAAAGTCCTATTTTTACCCCCTCCCCTCCCACCCACACACAAACACACCTTCTTGAAATCTTACGAATGTGACCGCCCCATCCCCTTACATATACCACCTTTGATCTTCCGATGTCAATTGTGTCATCGTCTAGCACAATTCTTGAGGGAGGGGAAACTATACAATTGAAATCTCCCAGGATGTTGACCCAGCGATGAGTTTAATCTAATCTTATCATTGATATGTAGTGTTTTGGTCGCTCATAATGTTGATGTGTTGAAAATAAGGAGTGTCTACTTGGAGAATACATTTAAACATATATTATATATATATATATTGTATGCAAGCTTAAAACAATCGTCACATAAACATGATGGAGATAATTTTTTAAAAGCTGTGTCTAATGCAAAAAAAATATATATATATATTTTAAAAAATACGGGAATGGGTATTAAAAAAAAGGGATATGCCGGTATATTGTATGCAAGCTTAAAACAATCGTCACATAAACATGATAGAGATAATTTTTTAAAAGCTGTGTCTAACGCAAAAAAAAAATATATATATATTTAAAAAAATACGGGAATGGGTATTAAAAAAAAGGGATATGCCGGTATATTGTATGCAAGCTTAAAACAATCGTCACATAAACATGATAGAGATAATTTTTTAAAAGCTGTGTCTAACGCAAAAAAAAAAAAAAAAAAAATTTGTAACATGTTCAATTTCGAAAATTTAACACGTTAGCAGCAATATTAATAAAACCACCTCTCTCTACCATTCCCTGGCCATACTTAAATTAAAGCACCCACCACTTTTTACCATTCCCTGGCCACTTCGAATACAAGGTAGGTAAGGACGCTAACCCGGTATAGCGATCACGCCGCCCAAACAGAACATAACCGATCATGACTTAGTCTTAGGTCTTACTCTAGTCTTAGGGTCTTACTCTTAGTGAAGTTAGTGACTTATACTTATTGTCTTATAGTTATAGATAGTAAGTTATACTACTATACTAGTATAGTACACTTAGACTTAGACTTAGTCTTAGACCAGGCGGTCTTAGTACTCTTAGTCTTAGACGTCTTAGTCTTACTAGTCTTAGACGTACAGTCTTAGTTAGACTAGTTAGACTGAGTTTAGAGTTAGAGTTACTGTTAGAGCCTTCTTAAACTACACATACAGTTACACTTTATTTCTTTAATTTAATTCTTAGACTTAGGCCACTTAGGGTCTTAGGCGGTCTTAGGCTAATTTAGGCTTAGCTTAGCCTAAAGAAAGTAAAAAAGTAAAACACTTGACTTACTGAACAAGCGGTTAAAATATTTTCTAAAAAGTTCCAAGATCGAGAAATATCCATGTTTATAAGTTTAAAGATCTAGATCTAGTCTATAATCTATAGATCTAGATCTAAGTTATTCTAGATCTATAGATCTAGTAGATCTAGATTCTAGATATCTAGAATCTAGTCGTTCAATCGTTTTAAATTTGTTTAGATCGAGTGATGTTTTCTTATTTCATTAAAAAGTATAATTGTTGTTTTTTTTTTTTTTGGTCCACCTCCCCCCCCCCTCCTTCCCTTTCCCTTAAAAAAGTTTTTTTTTTTTTTCATATTCCACATTTTAGTTACGCCAAATGTCAAGTATTAAACTACTGACTATGTTTAATAAATTAATCTACATATAATATATGTTTACAATATATATCTACTCTAAATATAATATTAATGATATGTTTTCTTTAATTTGTTTTCAGTTAATAGTCACAGTACACATTTTAAAAAACCTAATATTTTAAGATTTGGAAAGTGGGTTAGGGATCCTCGAAGGAATTCCATTTAGTGACGTCAATGGAAGTAGCCAAAATGGTGGATACTGTAAAATAGTTAATTAAAAGATAAAGATTAGATATTGATCTACGTCTCTTTTTCATCTTTCTCTTTGTAGATCTGCTTTGTTTCTGTCCCTGTAATGTTATAACTCCAGAGATGAAAAGCTAGATTAAGTGTCTCCAACAACGAGAAAACAACATGATGACTCAAATGAGTGAGTGCGTTTTTTTTTATTGTTACACAAATGAAATTTAAATTGGCAAATTAATTACAAATGACTCAAATGTTAAATGATAATAAATGAGTGTCAATTCTATTTTATAATAAATAATAGTTTTTGTGACATTTTTCAATAGTTATATTTTAGAATGAAAGTTTATTAAAATTAGATATACAGACTTAATATCACCTGAACATGTTTCCTTTGTTAGATAAAAACAGTTACTCAGTTACATTATCTATGATTATGGCAATTCTGCTATATTGGCTATATGATGTCATTTGGAAGAATGTGTCCTTGCTTTTGCCAAGACATTAACAAATTTTTGCAACTTGCGTGTCACCCCAAAAGGGGTGTCTCCTGTGTGACTACATCCTCCGTAAATTTTACAAATTATTATATTTTATATAATATATATATAATATTATATAGAGATCTCTGCCTGGTCGTGCGGTTTGTGCGCTGGACTGTCATTTGGAGTTATTGATGGTCCCAGGTTCAAACCCTGCCAGCTCCCATCCCCCATCGTCCTGCGGGAGGTTTGGACAAGGAAGTTACAAACTATCTTCAACTCTGAAGGAACATCTGAAACATGTAAAACAACAAACAAATATATATATTATTATATTTTTACTAATTATTATATTTTAATCTTACCTCAGCTGAGTGTAAAGCTTTTGAGGATTCCAGCGTTGTTGCTTGTGATCTTTGACCTGGATTGCTAAAAAAAAATAATTTTATCTGATAAAATGTCACTGGAAGACCCTTTCTTTGTCGTACGAGAGTAAGTATGAATTAACACACATATATATATAATTATATGTAACGGTACTCATATATATATTTGTATTTTTACAGTTATCTAAGATTTATTAAGATTTATGTCTCTTTAAACAAAAGGAGATAAGCATTAACATAGTGTGAAGACGAGGCTTTTTTAGAATCATGGAGATCATATTTGCAAAATAGGACCAAATACTTAGTCTTTGTAGAGATAATAAAAAAATGTCAGAAAAAATTAGCTTTTAGCAGCCCCTAAAAGGGGAAAAAACACTATTAGTTTTGTGTGGCCTGTCTGTCTGTCCATCCAGTTTAGATATCAGAAACTAGAAGAGAAATTGAAAATCGAACATCATTATATTTTAGATCATTCAAAGTTCTGATACAACAGCTACATTTTTCTTTTCTGAAAATCAATTATGCAAGAAGTTTTTTATAAAAATACACCATTTTTACAACTATTTACTATTAATAGTAACAAAGACATTGTTTTTTAATCAGAAGATGTGTGATGAGAGAAGCATTCCTAATGATTACACCGACCCAGATGCACTCAGCATAATTTGCCACATCTGATGCACTTGTCTGCCTTGGGTATATTAAAGTTCCCCTTTCAGACCTTGTGGTCTATAGGGCAGATGATGTAAAGGTCATCTGATTCTATGGCCTACAGTTAACGAGGGTGTCATGTGGCCAGCACAACGATCAACCGCCTTTACTTTTCTCCAACTAATGTCAGGTACCCATTAGAGTTGGGTGGACTCGGAGGTGCCCAAGGGTCCTGAAATAAAAATCGCAGTCTTCACCGTGATTCGAACCCTGGACCCCTGGTTCAGAAGCCAAGCCTAACTGCTTTACTGCTCAGCCACCACGCCTCCTGGGTATATTAAGCTTCACTTCTTTTTTCTTCATCTGCGCCTGTCATGGTCTTTTCATCTAGTCTCTGACTATTGATGAATATTATGATGAACATCCAAAAACATTACTATAATAAGTGGAAGAAAATTTGCATAAATTACTTTTTTTTATCTATTATCATATGGCATAGGAAAGTAAAGTCCTAATTTTAATTTTGATTTTAATATATTTGATCGGAAATCCTAAACTATAAAAAAATATGAATTCTCGTTTCAGTGAGGTACAAAAGGCTCTGGGTGTTGTTCGTAACTTGTTTAACAGATGGAGAGAGCTACAGGAGAATGGTGTCATGTCCTCACGAGAGGAGTTAGAGTATACCACCAATGAATTGAGAAACAGCTTACGCAGCATAGAGTGGGATCTCGAAGACTTAGAAGAGACTGTTGATATCCTTAAATAAATGTTGAGGGTTTTTTATGTAAAATCATTGGGATATATGTTAAGTGAACCATCCCTCTGTTATCCTTTTGTATTCAGTCAAGGATATCAGTACACTTATCCTTTTCTTGTTTTTTTTCTTTCTTTTTTTCAAAAACTTCTTTCTTCGATCTCGCTTTCCTTTTCCATGAATGTTTGGCTTGGCAGAGCTCAAATCATGACCTATTTAGACTTGGGATACTGCTCTAATCTATAAGGAGAGATGTGAGACCTTGCAAGGCTCGTTTTTCATTTATTCTCTTTAAAATGATTGAAAATATCTGTGTAACAATTTTTGGAGTCCCCAAGCAAGTGGGGCATTAAGGTATAGAGATTGTTGTAGGTAAATCCAGCACTAGTTACTAGCATACTGGGGTAATTTCTTATTATTTTGAGAAGTCAAGAACTATACTTATAAAGTTCTCTTTAACTTTATCAAATGTGTCTCTTATGCTATTTATTTTTTAGTATATTTATAGAACTATTAAAGGGAGACAATTTTCGTTTTTCTTAACTTATGCAACGCATTGTTGAAAAAAATCCCCGGAAATTCAAAATCTCTGAATATGATCTACAAGAGAGGCGAAACTTTGTTGAGAAGACGAAATCAACTGTCAGGGTTAGTAATGTTACCGGTACCTGTCATGTTTCATGTGAGAGTTAATTATTTCATGTCAAATTTCAGGTTAGAGTTAGTTGTTCCACCTGTCATATTTCACATTTGAGTTAGTTATTTTATGTCATATTTCAAACTAGAGTTAGTTATACATTATGATATGTTTAATGTGAATGGTAGTATTGTTCTCATATTTCTGGCTCTAATTACCAGTATCATTATGTAATCTTATCTAAGTGAGTACCAGGTAATAGTTGTTTTCAGTGTAGTTATTCATTGAATGCTACAGGACATGAAAAGTCAAATTTCAAGTCCAGGAAACAGACAGAGGGAAGAGGCCAATGCCAGACAAATTCTGATGACATCCAGCTCCAATGGTCCTAAAGCTCCACAAGACAAATATAAACGTCTGGATGAAGAAATGGAACAAGCCAATCAACGCTTCATCAGTGACACACAGCAGCAACAGAAGGTGAGTCTTTTTAGAATGATCCAATTGTTTTAATCTATATAAGTTTATTAAATTTGACCTAGTGTTTACATTTCTAAAAGGGAAAAGGAATAACCAGAAAGTTTGTTGAAAAATTGTACTTAATAACTACATCTATTAAAGTTCTATTTATTTGTTTCCAAATAAAATTGGTTTTGTGCTATCAATTTTACACTAAAATCTAAATTTGATTAAGCTTCAATTTCAAACATTTATTCTTTTATTACCTGTTACCTATCCCTTAGTCTGGTGGACCGTTGGGGCACCAAGCAAGACTTGTGGACCATCTTTCTCCATTCCTCTCTATCCTTTGCCCTGATTAAAACCTCGTTCAATGGTAGGCCTGTCCATTCTTTGATGTTGTCTTCCCACCGCTTTCTCTTTCTGCCTCTTTTTCTTTTTCCTGGTACTGTTCCCTGGAGGAAGGTCTTTACGAGTCCCGAAGATCTTGTTACATGGCCATACATTTTGAGCTTTCGTTTCTTCACAGTATTTAGCAGGTCATCATGGGGTCCGACCGCTGCCGTAACCCTGTCTCTAATCTCTTGATTTGTGATGCGGTCTTTAAATGTGATGCCTAGGATCCTTCTGTAGCATCTCATTTCCATTGCTAGGATCCTCCTCTCTAGCTCTGCAGTCAGCGTCCAAGACGCACAAGCATATAGAAATGTGGCCATGACCAGGGAGCGCATCAGTCTGATTTTGGTGCCGAGGGCTAAGCCTTTGTCTTTCCATATCAACTTGAGTTTAGAAAGGGCAGCTGTGGACTGCTATTCGGACCATTAGTTCGGGCTTTGTTCCCTCATCCGAGACAATAGCTCCAAGGTATTAAAAGCTGCTAACGCTAGTTAGCTTTTCGCCTCCAATACGGATGGCCTTTGTAAAGCCCTGTTGACTATTGGTCATGATTTGGGTTTCTTCTGCATTTATTGGCTTGCTTATTAACTAAATTTTAATAAAGTTTCATCTAAAATCAAATATTTGAATATTAACTACCCCATAATGATTTTTTTTCATGACTAAATGAATTCACTTCTTTTTATTTGTCTTAGCTATTGATAAGATCTCAGGATGACCAACTGGACATGATAGGCTCCAGTGTTGGTGTTTTAAAAAACATGAGTCAACAAATTGGCAATGAATTGGAAGATCAGAATCTGTAAGTAGTCATTCAATGTATTTTTAGTGAATTGTCTAAATAAGTTCAAAGAAATATTTTGGTTGGCTATTATGCTGTTTTGTCAACAGTAGAATTTGTGTATTAGTGGCATAAACCCCTTGGGTTATCTATTAGAGAGGCTTGAGTTTAAATCCACACTCAAGCTGAGTGGTGTTTGCATGAGTGGCATATCTATTAGAGAGGCTTGAGTTTAAATCCTGACTCAAGTTGAGTGGTGTTTGCTGTGCACCTAAAGACAACATGGAAGCTATCCACATACCTCCTCCCACTGTCTGAAAGAGATTAGACCATAGCGGTAGCATGAAACATGTGCTATACAAAAGTAATTCTAATAAAATGCATTTGTTGTGAGTAAATTTATTAATCTATCACGTCATAATTCTTTTAACCAGTCAATACCACTGCAAGCTGTAATACCTTGTACCTATATGTTTATATACTTAAAAGTAAAAGTAAATTACTCCCTTTCAAACCTTGCAATCTATGGGGCAACTCCGGGCAACCACATTTACTTTCCTTAAGTCAGTTACCCATTAGATTTTGATGCAGTCCTCATCGAGATTCAAACCCTGGACCTCTTGGTTAGGTAAAAAAGTGTTTTAACACTCAGCACCACGCCCCCACATATACCCTTGCCACTTTTACAAAGTTAAATAATATATTGAGTTTGGAATATGTTTCTTTGTAAGTACAGGTACACCTTTGTTATGTATATTGAAATAAACTGAATTAACACATAACCTTATAAACAAGGCTTTATTACAATAAAACTCGACTGCTACACACAATAACATAGTACAGACTGGTCACGATTCACAGACTACGATAATGCGAACACGATTACAAATACAAGCACGATTACAAACACGGGTAACACAAAAGTCCATTTAACAATCACTCCATTCACCCCTCCTTTATTTCTTTCTGGGTCTTAGGTTATACCCATGAGTAGGAAAGGAAGGATTCGGAGTTGTCTCTGGCGTAGACCTTTCTCCTTGCAGGTCGTAACAGTTCTGAACCGGTACGGGACTTGAGTCAATATTGGCTTCTGGCATTGGGTGACTCCCCTGTGAGTCACTGATGACTTCTGGCTGGTTGTGCATCCTTGGGTTAGGGCTCTGTGAATTGCTAAAAGCTTCAGGCACGTAGCGACTCCCTGGTGAGAGATCCAATGAGTCACCGACCTCTTCAGGCAGAATACCGTTCTCTGGTTCGAGAAAGTCATTTGTGGAACTTTCCTTCGGCGCCAGGTGCCTAAGCGACACCGTCTCTTCCCGGCCGTTTGGAAATCGTATATGGGCGTACTGCGGGTTGCAACTAAGAAGTTCAACCTCTTGTACCAATGGGTCAAATTTTGAAGATCTTACAGGTGATTTTAGTAATACCTTCCCTGGGTTCTGTAGCCAAGTAGGCAAGGATGTTCCTGTTGGCGATCTTCTGTTGAATTTGAAGATCCGTTCATGTGGAGTTTCATTAGTAGAAGTACACAGTAATGATCGAATTGAATGAAGTGCCTGAGGCAGCACACATTCCCACTGTGATAGTTCCATTTTCCCTGAGTCCAATGCTAATGAAATAGCCTGCCACAATGTTTTATTCAACTTTTCTATTTGTCCATTGCCTCTTGCATTGTAGGCCGTTGTCCTGCTAGTTGCAATGCCCTTAGAATGTAGATATTCTGTAGTTTCTGTGGACATAAATGATGTGCCACGATCAGAGTGGATGTAACTGGGTGTTCCGAAGAGGAAAAATAACTGGTCGAAGCACTTAATCACTGTCTTAGAGGTCATATCAGGACAGGGAAAAGCGAATGGAAACCGTGAATATTCGTCAATCATTGTTAACAAATACTTGTTACGAGTGGCTGATGGCAAAGGACCTTTAAAGTCAACACTTATTCTCTCAAACGGCTGTGTGGCCTTTATGAGCGTGCCTGCAAATTCCTTATAGAATTGCGGCTTAATTCTATTGCACGTTTTGCATTGTTGAATGGTCTGTCTAACCTCTTCAACCGAGAAAGGCAAGTTCTTTGACCTGACATAATGTAGAAGTCTAGTAACACCCGGGTGGCACAGATATTCATGGTACGTCTTTAGGTTACTATGTCTTGACATGGCTGCACAGTGCCCTCTAGACAAGGTGTCTGCTGCTGTGTTTGCACTCCCAGGTCTATATTGGATATCAAACTTGAAACCGGCTAATTCCAATTTCCACCTTTGTATCTTATCGTTTTTAATTTTCCTGCTATGAGTGTCCTTGAAAATGAATGAAATAGATCGTTGGTCGGTAACGAGGGTAAAATAGTTACCGCACAAATGATGTCTCCACTTTCGTATGGCTTCAATTATTGCAGTAGCTTCTTTTTCAATGGCGGATTGATGTTTTTCACTGGGTGAAAGTGTCCTGGAGAAGAAGGCAATAGGTCTACCATCTTGATTTAGCGTAGCTGCCACAGAAATATCAGAAGCGTCTGTTTCGACTATTAAAGGGCGGTCATAGTCTATAGTGAAGATGGCTGCTTTCTGTAACTCTAGTTTTAAGTCCTCCAAAGCTGTTTTTACATTTGTGGGTACCGGGAAAATTTGATTTTTCATTATGGGATACATTTTGTCTGAGAATTTCGGTATCCAGTGGGCATAATATGCCAAGAGTCCTATGATTCTTTTCTGAGACTTCATATCTTTAGGAGGTGGTAAATCTCGAAGGGCTTGAAATCTATCGGGATCAGGCTTCAAGTGTCCTTTGGATATTTCATATCCAAGCAGCTTTACCTTATTAGTGGCGATTACACTTTTACTTTCGTTGAAGGTTATTCCGTATTCTTGAGCTACCTTCTGAAACCGCAAAAGATTTTTGTTGTGAGATTCTACATCTGTACCACATATTGTTACATTGTCGACATAGGCAAACGTGTCAGACAACTTTTCTTTTTCTATGATAGTGTCTATGGTTTTCTGGAAGCACGCTACACCATTAGTGACGCCAAAAGGTATTCTACAAAACTGGTAGAGTTTCCCGCAGGCTTCAAAAGCTGTGTATTTCTTTTCACTCTGTTGAATAGGTATTTGGTGATAAGCACTCTTTAGATCCAATGTGCTAAAGATTTCATACCTGGAAATGTTCTCCACCATTTCATCCACTCTTGGCATAGGGTAAGCGTCCAGATAAGTAAACCTATTTATAGTTTGGCTGTAATCGACGACCATTCGCTTTTTGTGCCGCTCATTGGTCGTGACTAGGACTTGAGCTCTCCAAGGCGATTTGGAAGGTTCAATGATACCATTTTGTATCAATCTCTTGACTTCAGCTTTAATAAATTGTGTGTCTTGGAAGGAGTGACGGCGAGATTTAGTTGCAATAGGTCTGCAATCAGGAGATAAATTTGCAAACAATAGTGGTGCCTCTACCTTAACAGCATTGAGCGAGCAAACATGAAATGCAGGTCGACTACCGTTGAATGGAAATATCAGTTCTTTGTGTAATGCGAGGAAATCCAACCCAAGTACTACATCAGTGCAAAGTTCATCTAGTAACGAAAGCTTGAATTGATTATAAACTTCCCCTTTGTATTTTAGCGATGCAAATATGTGGCCTCTAGTGACGCTTGACAGTTGAGATGACGCCATAGAAATTTTGTGCTTTGAATGTGTCACTGACCAATCATACTCTCTTGGTATGTTTGAAGAAATGTAGCTTTCCCCGCTACCTGTATCAATTAGGGCTTTTAGGTCTACGCCATTTAGGGAGATGTGTACTGTTGATTTAGTTAAACTAGGTACGGACGAAGCAGCACTTAGTGATGTTAGATGTGTAGAGCCCTTAATGCAGCTAGACTCTTTACGTGATTGTCTTTTAATCTCGTGGCTAGGAGATGTTTTGACTTTAGGTGTGTTGCGGGACCTGCAGACCTTCGAAAAATGTCCATTTTTCCCGCAAGAATGACACAAGCAGTCTTTGGCAGGACATTTCGCTCGGAGATGCCGACTTCCTCCGCAAAAGAAACATTTAGTACTCACTGTTGCGATTGTTTCTGAGTCTCCCATTTCTTCGGTAGAGATTGCCGATGACAGAGGAGATGACTCTACCAAATGAGAAGGAGCACTAAACGAACTGGATTCTTTTTGGGCCATGTCGAGTGTCTTGGCAATATCTAAAGCCATTTTCAAGTCAAGGGATCTTTTCTCAAGTAGCCGCTGTCTTATTACACTCGAACGCATGCCGCTAACGAAGGCATCACGTATGGCGTCCTCTTCATTTTTGTCTGCACTAACAGCTCGAAACTGACAATCTCTGGCCATCACTCTCAGCTTGTGTACAAATTGATCAAGACTTTGATCGACTTCTTGTTTGCACGTTGCAAGCAAATGTCTGGCCAACGTTTCATTAGGGGCCTTCACAAATAAGTTCTCAAGAATAGATTTTGCTTCTGAGTACTTAGAACAGGTAGAAATATACTGATATAAGGATGGAGATACAAAGTTGCATAGAAGGTCAAACTGTTCGCTTTCACTAGCCCCTACCTTCGTTGCGAATCTGTCGAAGCAAGAAATCCAGTGTTTCCACGCAATGGAAGCCGTGGTTGAGCATGGATCAGCATCCAGTCTATTGGGACGCAAAAACTTCTCCATTTAAGAATGGTTTTATTGTAATAAATTGAAATAAACTGAATTAACACATAACCTTATAAACAAGGCTTTATTACAATAAAACTCGACTGCTACACACAATAACATAGTACAGACTGGTCACGATTCACAGACTACGATAATGCGAACACGATTACAAATACAAGCACGATTACAAACACGGGTAACACAAAAGTCCATTTAACAATCACTCCATATATACTATATGAACAGTCAAACAAAATCATCTTCATTCAAACAGTATTTGCCCCATTTATATCTGACACCAATGTAAAGATATTTCAACAAGTTATTGAGTGTTATCGTATGACAATAAATACCGGTAATGTACTTGAAAATTTCTGCTGTCACTTCTTTGATATTGGCAGCAGATCATAGAGCATTTCATTGAAATTTAAATTTGAAGAAAGATTGAAGTAAATTAAATATTGAGACTTCTAAAATGGATGAAATGTGTTGGTACCAGTATATAAAATCCTAAATCGTAGATGCCGAAAAAAAGACAAAAAGCATGATTGATTTTTTTTCCACTTTTGTTTAAAAAGAATAAAACAGAAGAGTTCTACGGTTGAATAACTTTCTTCCCCCCTTCTCATCTCTCAAACTGAAACTTGTTTGCTTCATTAGGATGTTAGATGAATTCCACCATGAGATGGACAACACAGAGAATAAGATGGACCAGACTATGAAGAAAATGGCTAAAGTGTTACACATGTCCAATGGTAGGTGTTCTCAGGAAACAGTTTCTGTAGGCCTAGATAAAACCTTTTTTTTTTTAATTGTTTTTTGTTTTGTTTTTTAAACCTAAGCTAATGCCGGTCCCATAGAATCTTTTCCTATTATCATAATGTAACCAATGAACAGTTATAACAATAATAATATAATTATCCTTGTGGAGTTTTGTTGTACAATTAGTGAAATGACAGTACCATAAACAAAACATTATAACTGTAGTAACTGACAGGTGCATCCATTCTTTAATGTTTTCTTCCCATTGCTTTTTCTGTCTCCTCTAAATGTTCCTAGTACTGTTCCCAGAAGTGCCTTGTGATAAAATACTGTTCCCAGAAAGAAGTGTCTTGTGATAAAATACTGTTCCCAGAAAGAAGTGTCTTGTGATAAAATACTGTTCCCAGAAAGAAGTGCCTTGTGATAAAATACTGTTCCCAGAAAGAAGTGCCTTGTGGTAAAGTACTGTTCCCAGAAAGAAGTACCTTGTGATAAAGTACTGTTCCCAGAAAGAAGTACCTTGTGATAAAGCCAAAAAGTTTAAGCTTTCGTTTTTTGACAGTGGTCAGCAGGTTATCATGGGGCCCAGTTGTCATCCTGTTTCTTATCTCCTCTTTGATGCAGCAAATAAATTAGAAAAATTAAAACAAATGATTTTATTATTTTATTATTATTTTTTTTAATTATTTTATTTTCCATTTCAGATCGCAGACAGTGGTGCGCTATTGGAGTTTTATCATTAGTACTTCTTATCATCATCATTCTTTTCTTTTTGGTATAGTCAACTCATGTCTCTCATTATGCATTGCTGTTGTATGTATCGTGTTTAAACTTTTGAAGGCAGACAGAATGACAATATATATGCATGTAAGTTTTCAACAAACATTTCCTTTAGATCATTTGAACTTGTTCTTGGGATGCAGGAAGCTGAGGACCACCTCACTCATTTTTTGTGGGCTAATGTTTTTGTGTAATGTTAACTCTTTACAATCTGGACAGTAAATTCATGTGACTGTTTTCCTTGATAACCATACGTACATCTGGTCAGTGTCTTGCTGTCCAGGCTGGCTGGGATCAAACAGACCATCAGTGGTTTCAGTCTTCAAATAATATTTAACTCCTTTATGTTATTCTTCTTTAACCTGATAGCCCATGCAGGACGGCTGCCTGGTCTGTGCTCTGAACTATCACCTTGATCGTCCTGGGTTTGGACCCTCCCAGTGGCCACACTCCCTCTGGTCTTGAAGGAGGTTCAGAATAGGATGTAATAATCACAGTTCTGAAGGAACATCAAAAATATGTAAAAACATTTTTTAAAAATACTATCCTGAAGAATGGAATATAGTTTCTTGGCTAATGTTTGAATAAGCTCTCATTAAAATGAATCTGTTGCATTCAATGTTGTGCCAATTCTTAAAAATGTTCCATTATGTTCCAGATTTCAATTTCTCGTTTAATTACTTGTACCACACTCTAAGTAATTTTTTAATTATTTTTTTTTTACTTTCAAAATTTCTTAAGTGTATGGTACGGTACCTGTATGCATTTCTACATTATACATTACGTAAAAACTAACATCAGATCTTTTTTCCAATATGTAACTTTTGGCTAGGCAATAGATTTGCAAATTTCCAAAGTGATCAGTGCAACTTTGTTATGCACGCTAGTCTTTAGTGTAAATGACTAATGATTATCTAGTACCGGTACGGTATGCATTGTTTAAGGGGGATTCAAGTGAGCTAGAAAAATCTTGTACAGTTGTCTCAAATTTTTCAACATTTAATTTTTGTTGTTGTTGAATTTCCATTACTCTACAACTTTTATTTGAATCCAATTTGTTAATAATTTTTAGCTTGATGAATTATAAGAGAAAAACAATGACACAGTTATAAAAATAATGCTAAAACAATAAGCACCGGATATTCAGCTTGCTTATGAGAAGGACCTTCATATTAACTCAATTTCAAGCTAAATTTCTGGACTTTGTAGAGATTTTGTAACTTTGTAGTTTTATTTCTGCTGCTTGTACTAAAATTCCAATGTTACGAATTTTTAACATGTTTGTGAATAAAACGTCACTCCTTAAAAAATGGCCCATCTGTTTCTACGGCTGATATTTAAATCACGTGGCCAGCACAATGACCTTCACTTTACTTCCAAAAAAGGTCAGTTTTAGAAGTGGCTGGCCTAAAAATGCACAAGTTAATAATCCAACTGGTGATCGAACAAGACTCCTCAGCATGGAGACCAATCTCTCTGCTACTCAGCCACCTTGCCACATGAATAATAAATATTAATGTAATAAGTGATGTATTAACAACACATTTGTTATAACAACTGAAGAAAGATAACAGTTACACATTATTTTGACCTTGGTATTTTACAGTGGTACTGTCATTTTGTTAGTTAAGTACCAGATATTTTGAAGTGGTAGCAGGCATGATTTACATAGGGTACCGTATCTAACCTTCTACTGGTATAACAAATGGTACCTGTACGGTATCCTTTAGATTACATGGAGATGCGGTGGCCAAGTGGTAATGCGCTCTGCTTTTGAACCAGGGCTCCCAGGTTCAAATCCTGGCAAAGTCTGGGAGATTAAATTTCAGGATCTTTAGGGCACCTCTGTGCCCACCCATATCTAATGGGTACCTGACATTAGTTGGGAAACAGTAAAGACAGCTGGTTGTTGTGCTGACATGACACCCTGCTTTGTTATAATATATAGATTAATGTCAGTAGTAAATAGGAGCCAATGAGTTAATATTGTTTTTATTGTCTCAAGTAGAGTTTTAACAGGCTGTAATATTGACGATGATATTGTTCTCAACTTTTTTTTTTTGTTGGCAAAATGTTTTGAACACTGATCAAATGACATTAGTAATGGAGATGGTTAATTATTTTTTTATAGAAATTCTATCCAAAAAGAACATTTATTTATTTATCTATTTTTGTTACTACTTTTGTCACTGAAGACTTATTTTAATGAGAGAATAAAAGTCACAGTCTATGTGTCATGTCTCTAATAGTAACATTGCCAGGATCAAACATTTTTCTGAACAGTTCCAACTGCTGTAGTGTTGAAATGAGATGGTCTAGTTGTCCTTTATACAACCTACTAGCAATAGGTTTTGTGTGAGCTAGCAATAGGTTTTGTGTGAGCTAGTAGTCTACGAAAATGTATAATAGAAAATGAAACTTGACTTCTACTCAGAAGATTACAAAATTTCATCATCTGTTGAAGCACAAACTCATTGATAACGAGTATATATGTTGCTTAGAGAAACTAATTGTCTAGAGGCTATCTATAAGCTACATCACCTTTATTTGTGTGTTTTGTAGTTTATTGCGCACTTTAAAATGTGTAAGTTCTCCCCCCCCCCCCCAAAAAAAAAATAATTATTTCATCCTTTTTGTTTACCGGTATGTTTAAGATTGTTTTCTGTTGACAGTATTAAGACCAAAAAAAGGGAAAGCACTCTGATGATTGCAGTGTATTTATTCTATGAAATGTACATAGTGTGTTTTCTTGTACAACAATTTCATTGTTAACTTCAATATTTATTTAAATTATTTGCATTCAAGATGGATCATTGCCAGGTGTACCAGTACAGAGTTCTCACTGAGATACAAGAAATCCTAGTCACTTGATTCTATTTATTCCTGTTACGGTATCCTGAGGTCCCGTCTGGTGCATAGGCCACAAACAGATGTCTGTTTACTGGGCACGTCTCTCCAACTACATCTACATCTTTCCCATCTGATTGTCCCCACTTCCTCTTTCCTTGTGAGTTCCTTTTCAATGGGGGCACGGTGGCTGAGAGGTTAAGCAGTTGGCTTCATAGCCTGGAGTCCTGGGTTCAAATCTTGGTAAAGACTAGGATTTCGAATTTCTGGATTTTTAGGGCGCCCTTGAGTTTACCCAACTCTAATGGGTAGACACTTGACTTAAGTTGGGGAAAGTAAAGGCGGTTGGTTGTTGTGCTTTTTAACCGTTTGCCACAGAAACTGATGACCTTAAAATCATCAGCCCTATAGATCGCAAGGTCTAAAATGGGAACATTATTTATTAGCATGATTTATAGATTATCTATAACAACTATATGTTGTAGTTGTATTATATTCCATTTGAGGGCATGCGAAGGGTGTAGCTTGTCCATTGCCAGCATCTCTGAAGGATATATTCTTTTCAATGTATTGCCAAACCATTTATCTGTGTAGATTGGAATCAAGTAGACACACTGTTTTCTGACCCTCAAGACACTTCATTGGTGAGTCACCAAGGCTGCAGTCAGGCTCATCAAATTATCAAGTTGTCAGGCCAATTATTGCTATGCTAAGTGTTTAAGTAATGTGGATGTTAAAACTTGAACTCCTATTACAATCACGGATCATAAATGGGCATTGCACCGATAGAAGAAAGATACTGATATTAATATGTACCTACATAACAGTCTATGTACAAAGTTTAAATACAGGTACTAGTAGTTTCTCTATATAAAATTTGTTTAATTTGGTAGGTAGGTACTTATTTTCTAAGAAAATCAGAGAATTTTTTTTTATGCAACTCCAGTGTTCACCATTGAGTTTGTAATTTAATAGGAAAAATGTAAGCAGAGTTTTTATTTTAATAAGTAAAAGTAATATCAGAGAGTCAAGTTTCTGTTTTGTCCTTTAAGTGACAAACTTTATCATTGTGTAGTTGAAATTGAAGAGACTTATTAAAATCTCCTACGTACAAAGAATCTGTTTTGTGGTCCCTCAAGCTGTAAACCCCTAAATGACCATGTCTCATTCGTAATGCTAGAAATTTTCCAAAGCTCAGAAACTTGACATTGAAAGTAGCTCATGTAAATATTTGTGCACTGCAGTATGCCGAATGACTTGTATTTGGGTTGGTCACGTTCATCTTTGAAATCTTCATTGCTTTCTCTGAATTGCAAACTTGTAAATATATTGATGCAAGCCATTGCTCTAGTACAGAATTAAATACCGGTATATGTATCCACAGATGTATTGCATGCTATCTGTTGAGGAGATGGTGTATTTATGAGAAGCTGTTCTGATGTTTGGAGTAAAACTTATTTGACAAGACTGAATGGTGTAGGGTACAAGGGAAATTCACTTGTAATCATATTTTCTTAATCAAAATCTTCCATTTTTTGTTTTTTCTTACAATTGTACATTTCACTAAATAATTCATTTCAATTAGAAGTTTAGAAATTGATGGGATCTTATTTTTGCAGTTTATTTTTTTTTTGTCATTTACCATTATATTCAGTTGAATGGATTCTTAAAATGTAGTTCATAAAATGTTGTTTTTTTAGAAAGTAATTTAAAATTGTATGTTATGTCAATGTGTGATAGGTCAATATTTTCTCACAAAAAAAAAAACAATATAACAATTGCTTAGTTGTTGAATTTTTTAATTTTGTACCGTACTGGTAGACTAAATACTTGGTGCTTTTTTTTTTTTTTTAATGCCCAGCCTTATCTCTGTTGTGGATTATTACTTAGTTGTGGACTATTACTTTTCTTTGTACTAGTACCTCAAGTTTAGATAGAAATAACAGCTAAAAAAAAAAGTGGATTAAAGTGTCAAAACTGTAGACTGTATCACTTCACAGGAGATGCAAAATGTAAATATTGCTCTTCATGGCCAGAATGTGTCACAGTGATGGGGCTTTATAATATAGTTCTTAACAAAATGTACATTCACACATAGAGATAAAACTGCAATTTTACAACTGATGGGTCTAAGAAGCGAGTAGATCGTCTTTCACAACAAAATCCAGTCCCTGGACTACTCGTGTAACTTAGATGTTAAGCCAGGAATCACTTCTACTGACAGGTGAAGGCTCTAATGAAACTTTGAGCTTCTGTCTAGTAAAGAAATATGGTAAGTTTGTAGAGATTTCAAACCTCAGTTGCCCATGAGTTACTAAGACTTTGATTTCAAACCTCAGTTGCCCATGTGTTACTAAGACTCTAATTTCAAACATCAGCTGCCTTTGTGTTACTAAGATTTAGGAGTCAACTTTGAGGAACAGTAAAAAGAGCCACCAAATTAGGCATTAGCATTATAAACTATGGTATCCCTCATAGAACTCAAATATAAACTATGGTATCCCTCATAGAACTCAAACCAGGTTGGTGTCAAATGTATTGTTCTAAATCCAAAAGATACTTTGGTGCATAAAACTTAGATCAGGACTATGCTTTTGAAAATAACACTGGGAACTATAATAGACTCTCAAGACAATAAATAATCTGGTTTGATCTTCAGCATTCGTATAAGTCTTAATGGTATAGAAAAAAAAACAGAAAATATATTAAAATACTTTATTTAATATATACACAATGAAAAGAAAACAATTAGACAATCCAATGAAATGTTACATTAACTCAGCATAGTACAAAATCTGATGTTTGTGATTGTCATTAAAAATCTTACCTACCGTACAAATTATTTCTACTCCAATATTTCTTAACAAGTACATGTCAGTATTTACAACACTATAATGTTTATACAACATCCTGGCATAATATTATATAATCAATTAAACTTATATTATCGGGTACATCTTTTTAAAGTTTTATGAAAAACATAATTCATTCTAGAGAATCTTATGAATAGGCTGTATTCAAAGAAACAGCAGCAAACTGTTGAAGTTTTTTAAGAAGCCAAAACTATAGCCATACATTAAAATTCAACTAAAAGTAATGCACTAGAATGTTTAATATACCTTCAAGTTATTTGTGGAGTTGACCAATTCATTATAACACTAATGTTTTTGAAATACCGGTATCTTGTTGGACATTTTTTATTAGAATGAATCACTTCACATACCAGTACTGGTATTGCATTTAAATTAAACAATTGCAAGGTTATGTATGTTTTCAAATGAACTAATATTAAACATTAAGACATGATTTCATTAAATTTGTGTAGTGAATTACTGGTAACACATTTTTTTAAATCTTATGGTGTAAAGAATTCTTTCAGATCCATGCAACATGTTTGACAATATGAAATGATATTTTTTATGACTAAAATACAATTTTTATACACATTCGAAACCTAATTTTTATAATCACAATAAATTATTTATGGCAATCTGGGTTGCCACACTCCATGGCCTTTAAAATTCAAATTCCAGGTTTCTTATGTGGAAAAAACCCCCATTGAGGTTTACAAATACAATCAATTTAAAAGCACAGATTCTAAACCAAATCAAACAATAGCATTGGTTTTGTAAATTGTAATCAATGAAAAGGATTGTTTTACTATGTTTTATGAACTAAGCATTTTTGACAATGTCAGAGGGCTCTAAACAAACAGTGGTTTGAACCAACTTGTATGTGACAGATGTCACAGTCTGGTCTGGACCTAGTTCTGACAAAGAATAACTTTCTATCACAAACAGTGCAAGAGGAAAACCTCTCATTGAATGCACAATATTTGGGCAGTTACTATTATTAAGTCCCTGCAGAAAGTAGAAGTGTTTCATCCAATTAGTTGTCTTTTCAGCTCAGTGACGAGTTGACATATTACATAGTAGTATTTAGTATCTATTGGACCTATTGCAACTTGTACTATTGGGGAGCGTGGTCGCGAGGCTTGACCTTGGCTACCTGGAAGGGGGCTCGAGGTTCGACACCCGACTCGGGCAGAGTTGTGTTTACTGAGCGCCCAAAGGCAGCACAGGAAACCAACTCCTAGATACCCCCTCCCCCCACTGGTCCACAAATGAGATTGGACCAAAGCGCTCTGAACATGCAATAAGCATGAAAGTAGCGCTATACAAGAGCTATAATAGTTTTAAAAAATTATATTTCACACTATGGAGTATGTTTATATATTGTGTCACAACTAGCAGCTTATGGCTGGACTTTTTCTTACTTGATTATAATTCTTTTTATCTAAGTTATTCAACAAAGCAGCATCCAGAAAGTGTCTGGTGTTACAATAAGACACTTCTAATGCAAATACTTAAAAACACAATTTTAAAAAAATGTATTTTTTTAGCATTACATTTTGAATTGCAGAATGTCTCTTTTACTTTCACATTTTTCTGCCTTTTTTGTTTTTGGCTCAATGTCTGTCAAAAAACTTACTTTGTATCCAACGTCCAGGGAAAGCTTTTTCCTAAGTATTATAGCACTTTCTACAGCACTTCCCTTCTTGAGACATGTCCAATAATTTAATAAGACAAGCTAAATCATTTGTCAGGAAAGGTTTATCATAAAAAGAAATACAAATCTTAGCCACAATTATTTGTTTTATTGACCATTCACTAACAGTGTCTTAAGGCTGTAGACAAAATTTTGAAAAAATGTTTTGGCTGTCTACAGCAATGGTCAATTGTTTTATGAAATGTTAAAATACCAATTGCACGATGGCAATTCCTGTCATTCTCAAAACTTTTTTGGAGACAAATAAAGAACAGGAAAACATTTTCTTTGGTAAACATTTCACAGGATTTTATAAAGCAGTAATATGTAATGCACACAGAATCTTGCCAATTTCCTACCCAATACTTTTGACAAAAGTTTGAATTGCATTGAAAATTTAAGAAATCAACATTTGAGAGACGGGTAGATGTAATTTACTAGACTAATTACCCCAGAACTAGAGAATCCCTAATTTGAAATAATACCTTGGATGTAAATCATATAGATATATATCTGAGCTTTACTGAAATGGAGTCTATTATATTGTTATCATTTTGGGGGACTATAAAACAAATAGGATGTGAGGTTTTAATTTTTTTTGTCCAAGAAAAAAGCTGTAGGTTTTCCAGGATTATTTGGGCTAAAACAAAATTCCATGCAATGTGGCAAACTGAAGGCACAACCAAATGATAAATGTCATTTAAAGTAAGAACTGGTATTGCAATACTGGTAACAAAGAAAATGATTTTGGCCATAGAGACAATTGAAAGGTTGTTTTGAAAGGATACTAGAATTGATGAATTAAAATACTGCATTCAAGAAAAAAAAACTTTACAAAAATTAGGATCTTTAATAAATTTCACAAAAATAAAAACTGGTACTTTTAAAGTACCATACTGGTAGAGACTATTCTTCAATACAATATTTAAATGGTATTTAAAAGCTAAACAATGACTTTATTCAGTGATGTTTGTGCTTCTCATGGAAAGGAAATACTCAAGATCGGACAGCTTTTTACCAGTATGAATCATTTCATGTCATTTTAATTTTGAGGATTCAATAAATACTTTTGGTCAAATTTCATACTGTTTTAAATAAGGAGTGAATTCTTTTAGACAAATTTTACATTAAATGCCGTTGTCACCAGGTGTTTTTTTTTTTTTTGGATGGTCATAGGTGACATAATATTATTATTATAGCATTTATATAGCGCTACTTTCATGCTTATAGCATGCTCAGAGCGCTTTGGTCCAATCTCATTTGTGGACCTGTGGGGGGAGGGGGTATCTTGGAGTTGGTGTTCCGTGCTGCCTTTAGGCGCTCAGAAAACACAACTCTGCCCGAGTCGGGTGTCGAACCTCAAGCCCCCTTCTAGGCAGCCAAGCTAAGCTCAAGCGCACTTAGCCTCTCTACCACGCTTCCCACAATATTACAATATTGGTGTTGTCAGGATTTGTAGCGTAAGCATTATTAGGATGAATACCCTACTTCAACTTTCATACTGGTACATCTCTAACATACCAGGAAATAGAACTTCATTTAACAGATACAACAATATTATTAAATACAATATCTTCAATCACAACTTGAAATGAGATACACACTAATAATAATCCATAGTACAATATGTGACAATCATTTATAGAAATATATTCAATTACTACCTAGTGATTACACTTAAACTTGTACAAGTGACTCTGTACTAAACCTCTACTCTTCATAATAACTTTCTTTAGTGACTGCTATAAAGTCTTATTCTCTGATAACTATCTATAGTGACTGCTTACGATGATTGCTTTCAACTAATTACTATCAAGTATCTATAGATGGCTCAAAAGGTGAAAAGTATAGGCTGTTAGAAACATAAGTGAATTACACTCAAATCTGAATTGATAGCATGGCACAAACTTTGATCATCATGATTGAATCAGTTTTAAAAGTAAAGAATGAGTAACTTTTTTTTGACAAATTTGACATTTAAATGGCTTTTTACCTGAATGAATCATCTTATGCTTTTTTTAAATATACCGGTACCGGTAACAGTAATGACAAAGTGAATTCTTTTTGACAAATTTGACATTTAAATGGCTTTTTACCAGTTTGAATCCTCTTGTGCTTTTTTAAATTTGAGGATTGATTGAATTCTTTTTTACTAATTTGACATCTAAATTTTTTTCTGTCAGAATGAACTATCTCATGCTGTTTCAATTTTACAATGAAATGGCTTATTACAAGAAATGAAATATTTCATGTCGCTTTAATTTTTGATGTTCTAGTTTTGAAGAATAAAGAAATTCTTTTTTGACAAAATCTGACACTTGTATGGCTTTTATCAAAATGAATCATCTCAGGCCAGTGTAAATATGAGGATAAAGTTAATTCTTTTTGACAATTTTTACAATTAAATTGCTCTTTATCAGAATGAATCATCTCATGCGTTTTAAAATTTAATGATAAAGTGAGTTTTATTATAATTTTGTACAAATTTGACATTAAAATGGATTTTTACCACAATGAGTCTTCTCATGCCGTTTTAAATATGAAGATAAAGTGAATTCTTTTTGACAAATTTGACATTTAAATGGCTTTTTACCACAATGAGTCTTCTCATGCCGTTTTAAATACAAGGATACAGTAAATTCTTTTTGACAAATTTGACATTTAAATGGATTTTTA
>JADKLZ010000166.1:1970647-1981654 GCA_021533235.1 Biomphalaria straminea | reverse complement strand
ATACAGTAAATTCTTTTTGACAAATTTGACATTTAAATGGATTTTTACCAGAATGAGTCATTTCATGCTGTCTTAAAAGAGAGGAATGAGAGTATTCTTTTTTACAAATATGACACTGAAATGGCTTTTTACCACAATGAGTCATCTCATGCTGTCTTAAAGGGGAGGGATGAGAGTATTCTTTTTTACAAATATGACACTGAAATGGCTTTTTACCACAATGAGTCTTCTCATGCTGTTTTAAAAGGGAGGGATGAAAGTATTCTTTTTTACAAATATGACACTGAAATGGCTTTTTACCACAATGAGTCTTCTCATGCTGTTTTAAATATGAGGATACAGCGAATTCTTTTTGACAAATTTGACATTTAAATGGCTTTTTATCAGTATGAATCATCTCATGCTGTTTTAGATTTATGGAGAAAGAGAATTCTTTGAAACAAATTTGACATTTAAATATACGGGTATTTTTTTTACCAGAATGAATCATCTTCTCATGACATTTTAATCTATGTAGTTCAGTGTATTTTTTTGAACAAATTTGACATTGAAATGGCTTTTTACCACAAGAAATTTTCAGATGTCGTTTTAATTTTGAGGAGGCAGAGAATTCTTTTAGACATATGTGACATTTTAATATATTTTTACCAGAATGAATTATCTCGTGCTGTTTTAATCTATATAATCTAGTGTATTTTTTTGGACAAATTTGACATTGAAATGGCTTTTTACCAGAATGAAACACCTCATGGTTTTTCAAGTTTGTGGCATAACTGAACCCCTTCTGACTAATCTGACATTTGTATTGCTTTGTTCCCAAATGATTTGCTAAATGAACTTTGAAATTACATTCATTAATAATTTGTTTTTGACATAAGTCACACTTAAATGGTTTCCTTGAGGAATGAATCATCTCATGCTTTTTTAAATTGGCATAATGATTAAATTCTTTCAGACAAATCAAACATTTCAATAGTTCTGTTGCACAATGACGTGCCAAGTGAACTTTTAGATGATATTTTTTTGACATTTGTTCTTGACACAAGTCACACTTAAATGTTTTTTTAGAGGCATGAATTAATTTTTGGTTCTTAGAGATTGTCAAGAAATGTTTTTCAGCACAAACCAGTTGGAGGATTTTATTTTCACTGGATTTCTTTTGTTCTTCATCTTTCAAGCTTCTAGCATGTACATCTTTCTTAGGGAAATCATTCTTAGGAAAGTTTCTAGGTACATCTTGGTTGAAAGTCATAGTTTGATTTCTATTTTTTTTTATGCTGTAGAGTAAAACCAAAAATCAAACCTAACTAAAACAAGAAGTTACAGATTTTTTTTTATTTCTCGAAGAGAAGAAAATCTCATTATGTGGATACGTTTTTAAAATTTCATCGTCTTAACTCTTTCAGTGCAGTGTAACTTTCAGGGCTGCTATAATTATAAAACAAAATCAAAATGTTTGTTTTTTTACATGAAATATTTGTTGTTGTTTTTTTAATTCCAGACATTTTTGTTCAATTGGAGTGAAAGGAACTGATTTTCCAGACTTTCCAGACCGCATACGAACAATGTTTGGTGGTAAATTGGATGCAGGGGCAAGTCATTGTGTTAGTTTTTCCCCAAAAACTGTAAAATATAATATTTCTTAGTGCATTTATTAATCTTTTATGAAAAGTACCAAATTGTGTTTAGTTTTGTGATTTTTCAATATTTATGGATTAAATGTATATTAAAAAGGATAAATCTTCAAGTGCTGATATATTTATTTTTAAAGAATTTTATATAAATATTCTTTTTTCCGTACTCAGCTTAATTTAATATTTAAAAAATAAAAAATCCTTGCATAATTATTTCATTTATTACACTTTTGTAGCCAATTAATTTTCCTTTAACATAAATTAAAAATATGTTGATTAATAACATAAAAAGTTACATTAGTTTTAATAATTCTACCCACCTTACAGAATTTAATTTGTCCCAAAAACCCTTTTTTTTAATTGAAATAATTTGCACTGAAAGAGTTAAGCCCTAAATTTTTAAAAAGACCAAAAAGCTTAAGATGCAAAAAGACAAGTTAAATCTATTGAAGTACTGGGTACCAATTTACATCTCAGGCTGTATAGGGTACCTGTTGTACTTTATGTTATACTCCTCACAATGTGGTTCTACTTGTAGAACTTTTGCAAGTAATCAATGTTATGATTGTGAATTATTAAGAAGCAGTGAGTGAATTAATTCTATCCAATTTCTCTTACCTCTGTCTCTTCAGATAAAATGAAACTGAATTCTGACATCTCTGGAAGGAAAGACAAGTCTATCTTCTCATTTTTCATAGCATTGCAGAGATCATTGGTAAAGTCTTGTTTCAAGTCATCAATCATTGACATTGAATGCATTTGTTCTTCCAAAGTCTTTGACCATAGGAATTGAAGTTTTATATTAAAATCTCATATCCAACAATGATAGGTTCAAGTGTCTTATTTATTAAGAAAACTTAAATAATATTGTAATAACTTCAAGTGAGGCAACTCAATGAGGCATTGATGTTTATTAACATGACATCACAGATACATAAAACAACATCTTCATTTAGCACTGTCTCTCCATCTTGGCTGTCAACGTGGGCGGAAGTCGTTATTCTCACATGTCAACATTCTGTTCTAGTCCGTTCACTATAGGTGCGCACCTGTGCACTAGCCTGAATGATGGTGCGCAAGTCAGAGTCATTACATTGCCCCCCTCTTAGCACTTTTCGTCCTGAAAAGAAACACTGCAGCTGAAGTTTAACAGTTCAGGTGGAGGTCGATCAGTGGGAGCCACAGGCGGCAGGTAGGGTGTTCCCCACAAAGCCATCCGCATTGTTTTCCTCCAGTGCCGCTTTCTCTTTCTCCAGTTGACCAGGCTGTTGTTGAGACGATGACGTGGCCGTTTGACACACAGAGAAATAGTGTCGAGCCCTGTTTTCGCCAGCACAGCCGTTGATCGGACACGCTGTTTCAGCAGACCCTCCCGACAGACACCTCTCATGGAAGCTGCAGGTTCACATGCAACCACGTTGCAAACAAAGTCCGATATACCGCATTCATCCACAACTAACAGTCTCACGTCCAGAATATAGGTCTCCTCAAGCTCAAGTTGAAGATGTCTTCTTCTTGACAGCTCAGATTTAGATTGGGCTGACCGACATTCATCCATGCCAATGTCGATGATGATGGCAGAATTACACATGCCTTGTTGGTGGTTTTCTTGGCATCCACATTCCCTGTGTATGCGCCGCACGTACAGTTCATGCTCAAGTTCTGGATGCAGTTGTAGAGCTTCACATTTCCCTCGTGAGCACCGGCAGATAGGCAGAGGTCTTTAAGGTCCATAGCAACAGGCTTGGACGCAGACCCAACGTTGTCTTGGTCTGCCCGGCTCTTTGAGGTACTCGTTGCAGTTAAATCAAGGACAAACGTTTCAGGCACATAACAGACTTCAGCTCCTTTGTTTGTCTCTTTCCTTTCGATTCGGTATATTCCATTGAGATCGTCGCAGCCATCGTCGTAACGTTCCTCGCATTGAAAGTCACCCCCGTCAGACTTGCTCACAACACAGTCACAGACAGCGCTCCAATCCCCAGCACCTACATCACCACTGTTTGTGCAGCCACAGTCCTGACCAGGCAGCTGCCCTTTCACAAACGAGTTTATGCCTTCTTTCGGTTGCGACACCATATGATCACTTTGGTCTATTTGTTCTTCCACTTCCAATACACTTTCATCTACGTTCAACATTATATCCCTACTCATGTTCCTCACCATGATCCTTATCGAGTTCAATTGTTCCTTAAATTGTTCCTTAAATGCATCCCCACACTCCTGGATCTTTCCAATGACATCCCCAATCCCAGGTTCAACTTCGAATTGGTAGGTCTCCGGATCTTCATCTTCCTCAATCAATGCTTGCCGCAGACGAGCCGTAATCCTTTCCTTACCACCGAATGGTTTTAAATCTCGGTCCCGAAGCTCTTGTATCAGCTGTGTAGTTGAAAGCTGATGTAATAGCTTCAAATATGTCATTTTAATCAAAGCCTACCTCCTCTCGTTGAGTTGCCTATAATCCTCACTTCTGACACCAATGTAATAACTTCAAGTGAGGCAACTCAACGAGGCATAAGATGTTTATTAACATGACATCACAGATACACAAAACAACATCTTCATTTAGCACTGTCTCTCCATCTTGGCTGTCAACGTGGGCGGAAGTCGTTATTCTCACATGTCAACATTCTGTTCTAGTCCGTTCACTATAGGTGCGCACCTGTGCACTAGCCTGAATGATGGTGCGCAAGTCAGAGTCATTACAATATGATACCAAATATTAGTTCTTCTTTTATATAGACATATATACTTCACAAAAGAAATTTAATCAAATGTTCTCTTGTCTAAACAATAATAAAATGTTAATCTATTAATAGAAATTAAGACAAAATCATATTTTTAAAATGAAAATGAAAAACAATACAATTTTTTTAGTCTTAGGCTTTAGGCATTATATTATACAAACTTAGTCTAAGCATGGTTAAAAATGATTATATTTAAATGGGAAAAATGCCTAACCAAATTATCTCAAATAAAATTCTGAGAATACAATTCTTAGGCATTTTAAATAAAATGTGTCTTACCTGTGTCTGTTCTTCTAAACTTAATTTAGAAGTTTCATACATGGAACTGTCATTTGTCATCTCTGGTTCTATCTTCTCACTTTTTAGGATACTTTTAAGTTCATGAGTAAAGTCGTGCTTCACGTCATCCATGATGAGTTTCTAACATCAAGATGCTTAAACTTTTTAACAACTTTTGAATGACATTTGTCAGCTCATAAATCCAATTTTGTCATAGTATCATTATAATTGTGTAGCTATGCAATTACAATAATTGCTATTCCTGTAACAAAAAAAAAATAATAATAATAATAACAAAGGAAATAGTAAACTTCTATGACATATACATTTAATTCAGTACTGTTTATAGAAAGTAATAATATGCAACAACATAAAAAAAAAAAAAAGAAAAACCTAAGATATGAATTTTTCTTTATCCTACAAAACTTTTGTTGCGTTCAACGTGAGTTTTAGCATTTAATATTTAATATTAATGATGGGTACTGGAAGAGTTTGCAGCGGAATGCAAGATGCTGAATAAAGATCTCATGGCAAGCCTTCAAACATAAAAATGGTGTTGTGTGACTCAGGTTCTGTTCACGGTTCCCTTTCCTTCAACATGGGTTAAATGTATGTGCCAGCCTGGATCTCAGTAGAATAGCAGTGGATAAACCATGGGGTCACAATTCATAATGTAAAGTTCCCCTTTCAGACTTTGTATTCTATAGGACAGATAATGTAAAGGTCATCTGATGGTTGAGTGATGTGGGCGCCCATTGATGCGAAAGCATAAGCAGAGTTGTACTCCCTGATATGTTCACAGAAATATAGGGACAGCAGATTCTTGCCCCTCAAGAGGTTAAGGAAGAGTTTAGGGTAGGGGTGGCAAAGACACTTTGACATTTTTGACAACACTTAGTATAATGTCTGGATTTGTTTACCTCTGATGGCCAATAAAGACATTTGCAAGAAGTACCAGTGTGGTAATGAATACTGATAGTAGTGGGAAGTTTTTTAGACATCGCCACAATTTCAGCCTCACCACCATTTACATCGTAATAAAAGTATTCATGTTGGCAGTGTATTGTCGAGTAAAATGTATGACTGTGCTCTCATGAGTAAGAACAATGACAGGGCTCCACCATAGTTATCCATGTTGCGTAATATATCTATTAGATCTAGATCCAAGATAAGATAAGAAAACTTTAGGAGCTCAACAAATTGAGTAAACACAGATGGACTCCAGAGGTCTAGATCTTAATATAGATTCTAGAAATCTAGATCTAGACTAGATGATAGATCTAGATCTAATATGTGTGTTTCTCCAGTACCGGTATCAAAAAGTGTCATATTAGACCAAAAATTTAAAAGGAAGTTCTGGGTTTCATTTGAAGTATATTCGCTTCTTCACCCATTGTACTTTAAATTTATCAATAGAAAATGAGGGGGTTTCAGGTGAATCACTGGGACACCATTGATGATTGAAATATAACTAACTGTTAATTGGTTTGCCTTTTTAGCATAATTTGAATTTTCTTTTGTTTTAAGCAGCTACGCAGAGAATTGAATTTTTTTAGCACTTGTGTTACATTTGCACTCAATTTAAAAAATGGGACACCATAGGCGCCTGTAACACTACTGGTTAAAGTTTTTTAGATAAGATTTTGTATTTTTAAGAAAATAGAATTTATGCTATACTTGCATTATAGCTAGATTATAAATATATATATCTATAGGCTATTATTTGCTGCAATATCTCAACAATAATTCAAGCATTCATTATATAATACATGACTGTTATATCACAAGATTTAGCAGGTGCTACAACAGGACACCAATAAGAAATATATTTTTTTTTTGTTAATATGATATGCTAAAATACAACTTTTTTTAGTCTGTAAATACATTACCAATTATTCTTTTATTAGTGATTCACAAAATAGTTTTCCCTAACCATAAATGAATGTACGCAAATGTACTTAAAAGCCTTTGTGTGTGTGTGTTCAACAATCCTTTAAAATTAAAAATATCTGAAGACATAACTGCCTCACAAACATGACCTTATCATAGACTAAAAGCTGCAGCTTTCTGACTTTCAATGCACCAAGGATAAGATCTAAAACTAGATTTACATATATATAACTTGAAATTATATAGAGTAGAAATTAAAATCTACACGAGATCTATATCTAGATCAAGACATATTTAGTGTCCCATGAAGCACCACAGACAATGATAAAACAAAATAATAAGCAAATAAGGTTTATAACTTATTAAACATTGATTAAGTTCTTATGATCAAAAAATAGTATTCTATACTATCTATACTCAGTCTATACTATGTATTCTAGATCAAACTTGAGAATAATTACTTTAATTCTTATTATTATCTAAATCGAAAACCTGCGGACAATGGTTATGCTTGCTCTGGATGTGGCAAAATATGTAGGTCAGAGCTGGGGCTGCGCAGCCACAGGAAATGTACTGTATTCCTCACTTATCTTCGGACTCAAAGACAATCCTTTTTATTAATTATTATTTAAAACTTTGGTGAGAAAATTAGTTATTAAATTTACTTTTATAAAATAGATTCTAGATCTATATATCTGTATAATAATAATCTAGATCTAGATCTCTGACAACTCTTAGTAGTCTTAGTCATATTAGTCTTAGAGATTTTTCTGGTATGATTCAACATGTGATCATGTAGATTGTAGTAATTTTTGTAGTGTTTCGGGTGCTACACTACTACAGTCTACAGTGAAAAATGTGGGACACCATGTCTAATAATGTCTCCTGTTAATAATAGATTCTGATTAGCAGTACTGATATTGTGATAGCCATACTATAACTATTACTCTAATTAGTTAATTACTGAGTTAGAGTTACTCAAGTTACTGTACTTGTAGTCAGTTGTACTGATGATTAGACAGATGAGTACTGAAGAAACACTCATATTAGTCATATTTATAATTTTATTATTTAATTATATTAAAATTTATATAAATTAAATTGAATATTATTTATTTCTAGATATAGATCTAATTCTAATATTTAAAAGGAGCAACTAAAAGTTATTGAAACTTTATGATTTGTGACATCTCATGAACCAGGGCTAGCATCGGATATTGCAAGAAAAAAATCGCCGGTGAAAAAAAACAGCACTTAGACAAAATAAAAAAAAGGAGGAAATGAGCTACTTTTTGTGCTTACAGGATGAAGAATGTAGCTCTGAAGTTTAAAAATGGTCACTAAAAATTTGGATTGGAATAGAAAATCAGCAATCTAATATCGTCCAACGACGCTTCGTGGGTTAAAAAGGTATTTTAATAAGAAAATAGGCCTAATAGATCTATATATTGGCGGAGTGTTGGGGGGGGGGGGATAAAAAAAATCCCCCCACAAAAAAAAAATTATGAACATACATCACCATGAGGACCAAAATCATGCATGGGCGCCCGCAGGGGGGTGCAAGGGGGTGCACTTGCACCCCCCCCCCTGGATTCTGAGTAACAGAATTCTTGACAATTTTTTTCATCATTAAATCAATTAACTTCTTAGTAGCCACCGAGAAAGTAGTACTTCCACTGTAGTACAGTCATAATGATAAGTTAATGTTGGAGTTGACTAGCCTAGTCTTATCAGGAATAGAAGGCCAACTATGTACATGCACCCCTCTGGATTCAAGTAGCCAAATTTCAGCCAATTTAAAAAAAAATATTCTTAGAAGTAGAAATTTAAAATAAGTTTCTTTTAAAAAGAATGAAGAGTGCAGTCATATGCGTAAATGTATTTACATCTTCCGGAGCTGAGGTCGGTTTTAGTGCTCGGTAAAATAGCAGGTTAAACACGTCCACCAGTTTACGATTACTATGTAAGAAAGCTTAGTAATAATAATTGTTTAATTTTATAGAGAGCTGTTAACAAATATGATGTAAGTTCAAGGCGCTGTGATAACATTACAAATATAAAAATGATAGTTAAAATGACAAACTAATCTAAAGAAGATTTGAACAGATATGTCCTAATGTTCTTCTTGAGTGTAGTGTTGTCTGAGATCAATGGGGAGTGAGCTCCCAACCCTTGAACCATTTACTGAATAAGCCCGTAAACCGTAACGTTTGAAGGGAAAACGTGGCACCACTAGAAGCGTCCATGGAGCGCAGTGTTCTAAGGAATATATGGAGTGATCAATTCACTACAAAATGGACTAAGAAATAAGAAGTGGGAAGCGTGGTCGAGAGGCTAAGTGCGGCTTGAGCTTGGCTTGCTTGGCTACCTAGAAGGGGGCTCGAGGTTCGACACCCGACTCGGGCAGAGTTGTGTTTACTGAGCGCCCAAAGGCAGCACGGGAAACCAATTCCTAGATACCCCCTCCCCCCCACCGGTCCACAAATGAGATTGGACCAAAGCGCTCTGAGCATGCTATAAGCATGAATGTAGCGCTATATAAAAGCTATAATAATAAAAAAATAATAAGAACCCAGTCACAATTTTGAGATGAATTGTTCGGCAGATGTTAATGGCAATTCGTTGTTCACAATTTTTGTTTAGATCGACCGTAGGGAGGAATGGGCCGAACGGTTAAGGTTAACAACGCGTACAGTAAATAGTTGGTTTTAATGTGTAATATTTTATTTCATTTGAAAGAAATATTTACAGTTCACTTATCATCGTATATGGAGTGGGGAACAAGTTCCTTTCTTTAATATTCTCTGTGTCAAGAAAATTAAAGTTAGGCCTACAATTTTGAACCGTAGATGGCAACTTGCACCCCCCTGGAAAAAATCCTGTGGGCGCCCATGCCAAAATGGTATCTTCTATATATATAATCCTCAAAGTAAAAGGTCAAACACACAAAAGTTCAAACAACAAGTAAATGGGAAGATCCCATGGCGCAGCACGCGGTGTGAATGGAAATTGGTGCATCCCAATCCGCACTATTTTCATTCACAAAATAGCATAGACATAAATAGATATAGACTGGAAGGAGGAAGTAAATTCATGTAACTTGCAAACACATGATTACGAAAGGTAACTCAACTCTCTATTCCTAGATCTAGAATCTAGATCTAGATCTAAAACTCGAATTCAACTCTAAGAAGATTATAGAACTTCTCTTCGCAAAGATAGTTTTATGCTTTAGCGCATGAACATACTAATTATCGTCCATTCATTTTATATTTTAATCAAATTAACATTCAAATTTGTTTTTCTAAAGCATTGTTACATGAGTGCAACTCTATTCTTAATATCGCGTAAATTAAGGTCAATTTGCCATATTTAGCTCCATTCATAGAATTTTTTATTCATGAATTCACGCATTCGCTTTACTTATAACAAGTAAATGGGAAGATCCCATGGCGCACATGGTGTGAATGGACAATGATGATAGCAAAGCTATGCTATTTTGTGAATGAAAGTGGTGTATATAATTCTCTTCTTCTCAAAGTTCAAACGAGAACGACAATCCTTTACTTTTACTTAACTAAGGATTTTAATAATGTCCGGAGATTTCCAGGACTTTTTCGTAGGCTTATATTTAATAACATTTCAGAAGATTTCCAGGGGCTCCTGGTAAATCAAGAGGCCGCAGGAAATCTGTTATATGTTATAAAATGGTTTAATTTAATAATTTATTCACCTAAAAATTAGCACGGGTCCAAAGAAAGTGCGGGACCCACTGTGGTTGCATATGTTGCAGTGCCTAAGGCCTGCCCTGCAAAATATGTTATGCCGCCGGTCGACTAGTAACATAATAATTCACTTTATTGCAGAATGGACACAGTCGAGTCTGTCACTATAACGGTATGCTCATAGACATAAATAAATATATATATATGTCTATGGGTATGCTATTCTTTCAAGAGTCTGCTAGCAACTAAAATAAAAGTCAACATAATTAATCTCAACCCCACTAGCTCTTACTTCACTAAATGTCGCATTCAAAGTCCGATAATTAAGTGCGTCTCTAACATATGGTCTCTAACTAGACCAAACTAATTAAGTGCTCTGAGACATGGACACTATATATATATAAAAAAATAACTAAGATTTCTTGAGCGCTTTCACCAAAGATGCTTGCGCTCCATCAAGGACATACGGTGACAGCATGGGCGTAGCCACCCCAAGAACCCCCCCCCACCGCGAAATGAAATCCCCCCCCCCAAAGGAGGGGGGGTCGGAATTCACTTACTGATTTTTTTATTATATATTGTTAACTTTAGGCGAGATTTCAATACTAAACCATCATTTGTCCCAGCGCAGCCAATGGGTTTTTAGTTTTAAACCCCCTAACAGGGGGTTTTGCAGTTAAACCCCCCTCTTCTATAGAACAAAACAAACAAACAAACAAACAAAAAAAA
>JADKLZ010000166.1:1915761-1932760 GCA_021533235.1 Biomphalaria straminea | reverse complement strand
TGCCAAAGATCTGACTCCATTCGTTTATTGCTGTTCCACCATTCGTTAATTGCTGTTCCACCATTCGTTAATTGCTGTTTCACCATTCGTTAATTGCTTTTCCACCATTCATTACTGTGTCAGACACTCGAACTATTAGTGTACATATTTTGTCTGCCAAAGATCTGACTCCATTCGTCTATTGCTGTTTCACCATTTGTTACTGTTTCAAACACTTGAACATTTAGTGTACGGTATCTTAATACACTACACACAAGAAAACTCAATATTTACCGGTATTGCAAAGTTGATGACATCAACTCACTCTCTCTGTACCAGTATCCCATCTTTTTATCACCAAGCACGAAATTCCCTGCTCATATCTAAGGACGTTTTAATTTTTCCTCCCATTTTCAATTAGACAAGAGGATGACTCACAATCTAATAAAAATTCAATTTGAGTGGTATCCTCATTTAATCTTGTATAATTTACATTTTACATATGGTAATTTTACAAGATGTTGTCATTCAAAAAATATGCCGTTAAAACAATAATATAAAAAAATAATATGTATTGTAGATCTATTACAACACTACATTTAATCATTGAAGGAAATATATAAATTATTTAGTATTTATCAACATATAATGTTACCTTCATGTTATTTCCTAAGCAATAATTATTTACATTTTAAAAAATGTTACTGTGATATATAATTATAATATACCATAATAACAATAAAAAAAAAATTCTTTTTAAAAAAATTTACAGGTATTAATTTAATACCTTTGTTTGAAAAGAAAAAAAAGTTACTTCTTTTTTGTAAGATCTGTAGCATTATTCAATGTAACCACAACTTTATGTTAAGTAAAATTTAAAACAACTGACAGATGTATTCCATTCTATATTGAAAAAACATTTTGTATTATCAATATTCATCATGTCATCTCTATTCTTGTTATATTATCACCATTATATATATATATATATATATATATACATACATATATATAAGCCATTCTAAAGTGTTTCAGAGAAGGTCATTATACTCCATTTCAATTGTTTCAGAGAAAGTTAATTATAAATGACATTCAAAACATATTTATCATATATTTTATTATCATAATATCTTCATTTTATGCATCAACATCTTTCTTGTAAAAGAACTGATTTCATTATATATAACCTTTACACTCAAGCATGGTTTAAAATTTTTTGCTTATTAAATATAGAGAGTTCTGATTTTTAGTTTATTAAATTAGCATAAAACAGTCTCAATATTCAAAATATATCATACAACAATATTGAGCTAACTGACTTTGCATGTCATTATGCCTAAAATTATATAAGTAAAACTATAAATTGAATGTCTTTTTCACTAACATTAGTTTGTAATACATGTTATTGTGAACAAATAATATGTCCTTCAATATTCTAATGAAAGAGCATAATAGAAAGTTCTCTAAAACATGATAGTGGTATAAAATCTGTAATTATTGACATATGTTTGTTTCGTTATTCTAAATGATTAATGGCAAAATATGTATGTCACTGCTAGGACTGCATAGCCATGGAGAAACTGCATTCCTCATTAATCTTCAGACATGAAAACAAGACTAATTATTTTTGTGTTACAGTAAACCTTGTTTTGTTTTTTTTATGTTGAAAATATTGAAATAAAGTATTATTTATCATAAATTATTCTTGTAGATATACAATACCCCACATTTAGACAAACATTACATGCCTGTGGCTTTGAGTTTTTTTTTTTTTTTTCAAATACAGGTATGCTAAAAATGATCAAATGCACCAATCAGAACAAGTAAATAAAAAGAAAACAATTTATGACAACTTAAACATCAAGTTGCCTGTGAAAGATCTTTGTATAGAAAGCTAACAGCACAATGCGCCAGGAAGGACCTAAGTCATAGTCTAAACAACAAGTAGAGCATGCTATCTATCATCTTTGAAAGTCTAATAGTTAGTCTTGAAATGGCCTCCAAAAACATTGGATTATGAAGGCCAAACAAAAAAAGAAAAACTAGAAAAATATTTGAACAAATGTGAAGCTTTCTGAATATCTGAGTCATATTTGGAACCCTCAGTCTTAGAATCACTAGTTGTGTCCAAAAAAAATTTTAAAAAATAATGTGATATTTGGAATGATCCTTCTGGATGAATCTGAATAAATATCAGTTAAGCTGTACATTAATGCAATGCACCTGGACTGTATATATACACACATGCTGCTTTAAAAAGAATATGCCAAAACCATTGTCCTATATTTAACAATAAGTTTCTGCCCTGTGACAATGTGAATTGATTTTGTTAACTCAAGTACCATACACAAAATTCCTTATCTGCTAAAGAATTGCCATTTTATGTGTATTAATATGTAAATCATCTCATGCCATTTAAAAAAATGAGAATGAGAGAGCTCCTTTTGAGAAAGGTTTTATGTAGCTGGTTTTTTTTTACCAAAAGGAAGTGTTATGTTTTCTTAAATTATAGAACTGTATGATTCTTTTTTTCACAAATTTAACAATGACATTTGATCAGAATGAATCATGTGGTGCTGTTTAAAAATTAATTTTGTTTTTACATTTAAATGTTTTTACCAGAATGAATGAATTATCTTGTGCTGTTTTAATTTTGAGAAATGAGTGAATTCTTTTAGACTAATATAGCATTGAAAGAGCTTGTTAATTTCCCCTTACAAAATTTATGATCTATAGGGCAGATGATATTAAGGGCATCTGTTTCTGTGGCTCACAGTTAACGAAGGCATCATATAGCAGGCACAAATACCAACCACTTTTCAAAATCAGACAATGAAATAGCTTTTCACAGGTATGAATCATCTCATGATGTTTTAAAGCTGATGATGCAGTGAATTTGTTTTAACAAATTTGACAAATGGCTTCATTTCAACTTATGAATCATCTCATGCTTTTTTAGATAATATTTAGCGAATTCTTTTAGACAAATTGGACATTGAACTCGCATTTTACCACTATGAATCATCTCATGCCTTTTTAAATTTGAGAAGTAATTGAATTCTTTTAGACAAATTTGACATTTAAATTGTCTTTTACGAGAATGAAAATTTTCATGCTGCTTGAAACTAGAGTGTTGGGTAAATTCTTTTTTACAAATTTGACATTTAAATGGCTTTTTACCACTATGGATGCATCTTTCATGCATTTTTAAACTTGAGGAGCAAGTGAATTCTTTTAGACAAATTTGACATTTAAATGGCTTTTTACCAGAATGAATATTTTCATGCTCCTTTAAACTAGAAGATCGGGTAAATTCTTTTAGACAAATTTGACATTTAAAAGGCTTTTGACCACTATGGATGCCTCTTATATGCCTTTTTAAATTTGAGAAGTAATTGAATTCTTTTAGACAAATTTGACATTTAAATTGTCTTTTACGAGAATGAATATTTTCATGCTGCTTGAAATTAGAGTATTGGGTAAATTCTTTTTTACAAATTTGACATTTAAATGGCTTTTTACCACTATGGATGCATCTTTCATGCATTTTTAAACTTGAGGAGCAAGTGAATTCTTTTAGACAAATTTGACATTTAAATGGCTTTTGACCACTATGGATGCCTCTTATATGCATTTTTAAACCAGAATGAACATTTTCATGCCGCTTTAAATTATGGGATTGGGTAAATTCTTTTTTACAGATTAGACATTTAAATGGCTTTTTATCAGAATGAATCCTCTCATGGACTCTTAAACTTGAAGAGGCAGACAATTCTTTTAGACAAATTTGACATTTAAATGGCATTTTGTCAGAATGAATATTCTCATGCTGCTTTAAATTTGAGAATCGCTGAAATTCTTTTTTACAAATTTGACATTTAAATGGCTTTCTACCAGAATGAATATTTTCATGCTGCTTTAAATTGGAGTATTGGGTAAATTCTTTTAGACAAATTTGACATTTAAATGGCTTTTTACCAGAATGAATATTTTCATGCAGCTTTAAACTAGAGGATTGGGTAAATTCTTTTTTGCAAATTTGACATTTAAATGGCTTTTTACCAGAATGAATATTTTCATGCAGCTTTAAACTAGAGGATTGGGTAAATTCTTTTTTACACATTTGACATTTGAATTTTTTGATTCCACAATGAAGTGCCAAGTGAGCTTTTAAACTAGGTTTATACAAAAATTGTTTTTGACATAAGTCACACTTAAATGTTTTTCTAAAGCAATGCATTAATTCATGGTTTTTAGAGATTGATGAAGTAGAGAATGGTTTTTCAGCAGAAACCAGCTGGAGAGTTCTATTTTCATTGGAATTATTTTGTTCTTCATCTTTTAAGTTTCCAGCATGCACATCTTTGTTAGGAGAGTTTCTAGGTTTATCTTGGTTTGGAGGCATATCTTGATTTGGATTTATTTTTTGCTGCAGAGTGAAACAAATAAGACTTCACTAAAATTACAAGTAATATTCTTCTATTTCTATTTTTTTTTTAATTCTTCAACAAATACAGAAGACTGAGAGAATACTTTAATAAGTTTGTAACATTTTATTCTTTTCAGTGAACAAATACACAAGACTGAGAAAAAACTTAAATAAGTTTGTAATATTTCTTTCTCCTCAGGCTCAGTCAACAAATACAGAAGACTGAGAGAAAACTTAAATAAGTTTGTAATATTTCATTCTCCTCAGTCAACAAATACAGAAGACTGAGAGAAAACTTAAATAAGTTTGTAATATTTTATTCTCTTCAGTCAACAAGAAAAACAAAATAATATGTTTTTTTAAAATCACAAAGCTTCATATAATATGTTGTTGTATCAATTAGTTTGGGTCAGTTGCTCAAAAAAAGTTTGAAACAAATGCTTGCATTATAAGTTTGGAAACAATTTAAGAATAAACATGACATGTAACATATAATAATAGCGTTTGTATGCTCTTTTTTTCTAGAGAGTGCGATAGCAAAAGTGAATGTAATTTGGAACCTGGTTGATGCTAGGCAATGGCACTGGGTCAAGGTCAATGTTTAAATCTTCATCTGGGCCTGCCTATGTTTCACTATATTTCTTCGCCTTCTTCTCATAATAACATTGGTACCTTAGTTCCAATGTCTACAACTGCTAAGACACTACGCCAGAATATTATTTGTAGGTTTTTCATGCGCATTTAACACTATCCAATCACATCGCATGATGGTTCATGATACAAAAACTATCTGAATTGAGCTTAGCAAAAACATATGAGCCTGGATTAACTTTCTTATCAAATGCTCACAATATGTAAAAGACAACATAAGATCTGAACGAAGTGGTCATCTCCTTTCCATTAGGACTAAAACTGAAAGATGTAAAAACTTTATCCCACTATCGGTCAGAGTATTACAAGATCAGCTGTCGTCATCAAAGAAGTGCAAAGAAGTCAAACTCATATGGCGCTGGTTGAGAATGTGTATGTGGTTTGTGAGTGAATGTTGTTTGAATTTTTCAACTTCTATTTTGTTTTTGTACAGTAGTTACCCTGAGGTTGTCATTTGTAGTCAAACTGAATTCCGTTTGATTGGATCAATATAATTACCTTATATAAAATTTTATGTCATGTTTTAAATAGTCTGCTACAGTTTTTAAAGAATTTATTATAAAAAAAAATTTTCCTACCTCTGATAAAATTGATTCCCAGGTTTGACCAATAAAGCTGAATTCTGAAGTCTCTGGATGGAAAGACAATTCTGTCTTCTCATTTTTCATAACATTGTATAGATCGTTGGAAAAGTCTTGCTTCAACCCATCTATCATTGGCATTGCATGAGTTTGTTCTTCAGATTTCTTTCTCAATAGAATTAAAATCATAAATGAAAATCTCATTTTCAATAGAGCTGTGAAGGGACTATATATATTTCTGGTGTCCCTTGTATTAAGATAATTACTTCTATAAGATAAATGATGCTAAAACTATAAATTAAAAAAAAAAAAAGAAATGGAAAAGTAGTTTGAGTGTTGGGACAAGTCCCAAAAAGCCTGTCAGGTAGAGTCTGGGAGGCAAGAGACTGCACTTCCTGTGGTGGAGGCTGTCCAGGCCAGAGCAAGCTATTATAGCACAAGGCAGAACAGGCCATTGTCCTGTTGGCTCAGATTTTTCACGACTATGGCCAAATTTTGATTCACGGAGCCCCCGCTGCGCTGAAGAATAGCATACCGCACCTCATATTCTGTTTGACTGCCCCAGACTTGCTGATCTTCTTAACAGGCCTGGGAAACCAAAAATTCTCAACCTTAATGCACTACGCAAGACAGCAGAGTTTAGATCTGTCGAGGACTTTTGCAAGAGAAGATTAGAGCTTCTCAAGCCCTCACTCCAATGGAGTTTGATGATGATGATAAGATAAATGATCTATGTTCTTTACCTATGTTTACATACTTCACAACAGAATTTAAAAAGTGCCAACATATCTACGCATGGTCAAAATTGTTTGGTCTTTAAAACGAAAAAAAATGCATCACCAAATTATTTCAAATATAGCTTAAAGAGAATACAATTTTAATTTCTTAGGCAATAAATAAAATAGTGTCTTACCAGTTTCTGTTCTTCAAATTTAGAAGTTTTATACATGGAACTGTCCTCTGTTATTTCTGATTCTATTGACCAATCTATCTTCTCACTTTTTAGGATAGTTTTAAGTTCATGAGTAAAGTCATGCCTCATGTTATCCATGATAAAAGAGTTTCTTAAAGCAATATATATATATTGCATAAACTTTTTAACAATTTTTGAATTGCATAAAATTTGTCAGCTTACAAATCCAATTTTGTCATAGCATCATGACATCATATGGCTATACAATCACAACAATGACTATTCCTGCAACATAAAAAAACAAAGGAAATAGTAACTTTTTTTTAATGTAAATTTTTATCAATACTCGTATAGAAAGTTAAACTCTGTTAAGTTGTTGCGAGAACAACAAAAAAACGCATGAAAAACCTAAGACGAAACTATAACTACTTGCCAATATTTGCAAGAGTTTGGAATTTTGTGCTAAAACCTAGAGGTACCGATAGTTACGGTAGGACTAACTGGTGTTCTGAAGAGATGGCGTAGTGAAATTATGTGTAATTAATGGAAAATATTTTAAGTGAATATTACTTTGCAGACAAAGAATGTGTGTTTCTAAAGTAACAGAGAAAAGGGCTTTGTTTTTGGTAGGATAGAATGATGAAACCAAAAGAGGGCCTGGTTAACAATTTCAGCACTAAGCAGTCGTCAGAAACTATCTACCCAATCCCTAGGAGAAGGGACATAACTCTGTTTCAGTTATCTAAAAAAAATCATTTTTAAATGTTGACTAAATCCACACAAAAAAAAAATTAACAAAAACGTTCTTTTTATAGATCTACATAATATGATCTAATAGAAAAATTAGAACCTAGGCTTTAGCATCGTGTTTGAAGTCATAAATAGGCCTACGTAGTACAGAGCTCATTTTTAATAAACAAAATATCATGTCATATTTCCCATTTGACTAGATGTAACCTAACTCTAAAAGTAACATTAAATTACATATTATATTCAATACTAGATTTTTAAAAAATGTACTCCCGCGAGGGGGAGGGGGGTAACGACTGTAATCTAATAGAACATAATACAAAAAACATGTTACATGCATATTTATATAAATATATCATTATATGTAACCCTTGCTTTGCCGTTTTGGTCCCGCAGCGGCACAGGGTTACATAAGAATTCATAAGATCTCCAAATACAAAAACAAAACTTAATAAAATACTCAGAAAGACACAAAGATAAAGGCACATTCCTCATCCCATATGCTAGGACAAATCTGTACAAATGCTCTTTCTTCCCTAGTGCCATTAGAGCATGGAATGGTTTGCCTGAGCTAGCCAGGAAAACCAGTGACTTGGCAGAATTTAAGTCACTGGTAAATATGCATGACTGAATGCATGACGCGTAGGACGTAATCATCTTCTTTTTTGAAGTAACGTCTGTATTATATAAGATAAGATAAGACTAGAGTAGATATAGAGTAATGTCCCTCTTGCGAAAAAATTAAGCGCTGCCACCGTGATTTTTGCATTTGAATTTTTATAGCTCCGTAATGGTTAATCCTAGGAAAAAACTACAAACATCAATAAACTCGTCATCCATTTGCCCATAAAAATAGCTAGATTGTTTTATTATGCTACGCATAGTTACAATAAAATATGATGTTGAAGAGGGTCAGGTAATGAGGTCCAGCGTAACCATGTATCGAACACCATACTCATCTCTGTACACTAGCAAAATTTGCTGTACACGAGCGAACACCTCTTGTTTATTGTATTTAAAAATAATATTATCTTCATTTTTTTAAATTTTAATCTTAATTTCTTTTTAAACCAACTCAAGACTGACAGATTAGTGTTACTTTTTCCACTTTAAATTGGTCCCTTCTCTGCTAAACCCTCAACTTTACAAAGGCCCTTACCTAGATCATCTTGTAGATCTAGAATCTAGTTGAACCAAAAAACAAATAAAATGCGCGACTCCCGCGACCCCGCGAGTTTAGACCGCTCACTCCAGTCTGTGATTGTGACCTAATTTTGTACCAGATTGATCAATAACTGTCCCTCCGATATTTTTTCTTTATGGTACCATGCTTATGCTAGGTGCTTAATTAAGAAAGAGAGTTTGCGAGACTTGAGAGAGAGAGAGAGAGAGGCAGGATTGTGCACTCATAAAAACATTTTTTTTTCATTCACATTATATCCAAGACAGTCATTAGCATTTGTTTTAGTTATATTCCCTTTCTTTTTACTTATTCACATCACACTTGGTTTAACACCTAAAAGAAATCAACATTAAGTAAAAATGATAGACCTACGACCTATACTAGATCAATAAAATCTTCTTTTAATCCCGAACCTACCCTCCTTCTGTCCTAGAAGAAAAAAAATGGCATTGTCCTACCAGTGCCCTTTGAACCCGTGTACACCCTTGTTTTTCAGAGTAAACGAAATTAGCTGTGTCTGAACTATAAAGAAATGGAGTATAAATAAAAACAATAGACCGATTTCGTCTTAGTTATTAAAATAAAGGCTCATTTTAACAAAGATTATGGACTGTTAGTTAATTTCAGGAAATAGGGGATGTTCGCAAGACGGATATTACTCTAGATCTATTTGATATATATAATATATTATATATATATTAGTATATATATATATATATGCATGTTTTTTTTTGTATGTTCAATACTAGATGTAGATCTAGATTCAGCCGTCAGCATCGATTTTTCCTTCTTTTTCACTTAATTTTAATTATTAAAATAATATACTATAAGCAACTATACTTAATTTAATAATTATTATTAAATTAATAAATAATAATTATTACAATGAGGTAGTTATGGATTCCCCCAGAGTCACGTGATAGATGTGTTTACATCGCACAGCGTGTTTAGTTACAGTTAGTTTATAGTGGGAATCTGAAGAGTTTGAAGTCAATATTTAGTGGTTTCAATTTAGTCATTAGCGCTAAACTATAATTTATTAATGACAGGAGAATCTAGAGATAACATTTTTTAAGTAGTTTCAACTAAAAAAAAAAAGTTAAACCTTTGATAGGAAGTACCGAAGCGTTGGCCTGTAATCTGCCTTACTGAGATAAAGATTTCTTGATCTTCAATGACTACATGCAGCACTTACAGATCTTAGCACTCGGGTAACAAATCCTAGAAAAAAAAAAGGAACACTTTCATCCCCCCCTTCCTCTCTGCCTAAAAGTAAACATGCTTGAGCTTGAGTAGAACACTAAAAGTTGAACAGCAGACCGGTGTGCTAATATAAAATATATTACATCATTGTTTATTGTTTATGTTTCTGAGTGAACGTAAAAGATAGAGCGGAAATAAAATAGTTCTCCATGTCTACCTTAATGAAGACAGTCTCGTTATATTATTAATTGTTACTTTGTAATGTCTACAGTAGTTTATTAATCTGTGACAACAGAACATGGTGTCAGAAGGGTCAGATCTTGTAATCTGGTATCAGAAGTGTCAGATCTTGTGATCTGGTGTCACATCTTGTGACAGATCTGGAAGGTAGTCGTTCTAAATTGCTTTTAAGTACATTGTTGTATTTGTACCAAGTGGCCGTGGTATCATATCACTAGACTAGTTCATATTCAACGTTATTGAATTGTTTTGGATCTAGATCTAGACATAGAATCTAGAATCTGTAATGGAATTATTCGATCCTCCTAAACCGTTGTCACTAGACGGTAATCTATCTGAAAGATGGAAAAAAATGGAGACAAAGTTTTGAACTGTTTATGGTCACCACTGAAAAGAACACGAAGCCTGAACCAGTGAAGACAGCTTTACTGCTACACCTGATCGGTGAACCCGCTCGAGATATCTACAATACTTTTCAAGTATGTGAAGATGAGACTGTAGACAAACTCATTGAAAGGTTTCAGAATCATTTTATGCCTAAGTCCAACACTGTTTATGACAGATTTAAATTCTTTACGAGAAGTCAGAAGGACGGTGAAACAATTGAACAGTACTAAACAGATTTAAAGAATTTGGCCAAAGAATGTAAGTTTGACAACCTTCGTGAGGAACTCATAAGAGATCGATTGGTATGTGGCAAACAGTCGGATCGAGTGAGAGAGAGACTTCTGAGAGACGTAGACTTAACTTTAGAAAAAGCAGCAAGCATCATTCGTGCTGACGAGCATACACAGAACCAAATGATGGATATGAAAGTGGATATGAAAGGACTACAAATAGATGCTGCTAGTAAAGTAAAGAGGACAGAAGACAGAATGCCAGTTAAAAACTCACACGAGAGTATGGCAAGGAACCATGGAACAAGTACCATAAAAGATTGCAGATCTTGTGGTAGATTGCATGGAAAACGCAATTGCCCAGCATTCGGACAGACATGTCGAAAATGTAAAAAGAAAAATCATTTCGCTGCAAAATGTCGTTCGAAATATTCCAAGGCTGTTGATTTACTGGAAGATGAAAGTCAAGCAAGCCAAGTAAAAGAGTTATGGTTTGAGGCAATTGGCACTGACAACAATGTCAGAGTTTGGATGGTTGATGTCAATATTATGGGGAAAATAGTTAAAATGAAGATTGACACAGGAGCACAAGCTAATGTGATATCAGAGTCAACGTGGAACACTTTAGAAACTGATAGTCAGTTAAAACAGTCAAATACTACCCTACGAGCATTAGGGGATGAAGCATTAGAACTGAAGGGAGTTGCATCGGTCACATTTAAAGTCGACGATGTGGAAGTCAAAGATGATCTGTATGTGATCAAGAAAGAAACAAAGCATTAGGGTTTATTAAAAGAAATTTCTATAAATCAAATAAGAACATAAAACTAAAATGCTATTTAACCTTGGTTAGGCCAATAATAGAATATGCATCCTCTGTTTGGGACCCCTCAACTCAAGAAAACATTAAGAAACTAGAACAGACACAAAATAGAGCAGTGAGATTCATAACAAACGAATATTCACATTTCACTAGAGTAACACCTTTAGTAAAATCACTAAATTTAGAAAGCCTTCAGGATAGAAGATAGAGTAAAGTAGCAATTATACACAAAACACTGAACCATAATCTCCAAATACAAAAACAAAACTTAATAAAATACTCAGAAAGACACAAAGATAAAGGCACATTCCTCGTCCCATATGCTAGGACAAATCTGTACAAATGCTCTTTCTTCCCTAGTGCCATTAGAGCATGGAATGGTTTGCCTGAGCTAGCCAGGAAAACCAGTGACTTGGTAGAATTTAAGTCACTGGTAAATATGCATGACTGAATGCATGACGCGTAAGACGTAATCATCTTCTTTTTTGAAGTAACGTCTGTATTATATAAGATAAGAAATAAACCCAGTTTTAGGTATGAAGACATCCATTGCTTTGAAACTAATTGAAGCAAAAGAAAACGTCGAAGTACATATTGTCAAGCGACAAAATGAAGTTCCACGAGAGTTGTTGCCGAGAAATCAACTAACAACAACTTGTAGACCAACACCAGGTTCTCAATTGCATGAAGATGATAAACTATTACGTGCTCAAGAGCAATCGAGACCGAAGAAAAAATTGCTACCTCATGCTGTACCAGACAGACCATGGAAAAAGGTTGCGACAGATTTGTTTGCATGGCGAAACAATGATTATTTGCTAGTTGTGGACTATTTCTCAAAATACCCTGAAATAAAACGACTGGAGAACAAAACAGCAGAATGTGTTATCAGGGCACTGAAAGGAATTTTTGCTAGACATGGCATACCAGAAGAAATAGTGAGCGACAATATGCCATTCAACAGTTATCAATATAGAGAGTTTGCTTCTGAATGGACTTTCAAGATAACTACATCAAGTCCCAGGTACCCTCAATCAAATGGTCAAAGTGAGGTGTATGTTGGTATCGTAAAGCAGATATTCAACAAAGCATACAAAAGTGGGAAAGATCCATATCTCGCTATGCTCGAGTATAGAAATACTCCAATAAGTGGACTGCCGTATTCACCATCACAACTGCTGATGAGTAGAAGACTCAGGGACATAATTCCAACTGATCCCAAACTATTTGAACCATCGATAGCTGAAAATGCAGAGAGATTACTCAACGAACGACAGATGAAAAGCAAAGTAAAATACGATGCAAAAGCAAGACTACCTAAAGATTATTCTGTCGGAGAGAAGGTGAGAGTGCGTCTAGGACAAACATGGCAGAAAGCTGTCGTCATTAAGAAACATCCATCACCCAGATCTTATATCATAAAGACAAATGATGGAAAAACCTACAGAAGAAACCAACGGTTTTTAAACAAGAGTTTTGATGAAGACATCTCTGGGTACTATGATACTGACGAAGACAATGAACAACAAACTGTTAAAACAACCGAAACAGACAGTTATAGACCAACGTCTAGAGAACTTGTCGTGCCAGTCAAAACAACCAGAAGTGGCCGAGTTGTTAAGATTCCTTCTAGATATCAGTAGGCCCTATTAAGAACTTTAAAAGGAAGGATGTGCTAATATAAAATATATTACGTCATTGTTTATTGTTTATGTTTCTGAGTGAACGTAAAAGATAGAGCGGAAATAAAATAGTTCTCCATGTCTACCTTAATGAAGACAGTCTCGTTATATTATTAATTGTTACTTTGTAATGTCTACAGTAGTTTATTAATCTGTGACAACAGAACAACCGGTGTGTATTGGTCAGATAGCTCTAGGCCTAGTCTAGTGTGTAGTCGACTAGTTGTTATAAAAGATGAAAAGACTGCCATGTGTTTTTCCTTGTGCGTAATAGGCTTGAGTTGTTTAGCGTACAAATAACACATCTGATAGTCAAGGATAAATCTAGATCTACTCTTACAGTTACACAGGCCAAATGTGTCTTACCCCCCCCCCCCCTTTTCAATGTTAAATTTGGTTTCTAAGTAATAAAATGTATCTAGATCTATTTCGTCAACGCATTTTTGTAAACTTTAATGTAACATTTTGTATATAATTTATAGAATCTCAGTAAATTTCTTTAAAATGATAGAACTTTTAATAAACATCATAACCCATCATGACCCAACCCAAATATAATTCTTAATATTATCTATGTGCATAATCATATTAATGTATCAGGAATCGGAGGAATATGAAATTCATAACGTACGTTACAAAATAGCTGAAGGTTATGAAAATAACATTGTTTTAAATGATTTACATATTATCCCATATATAGGCCTATAAATAATGAATAAATATATATATATACCGGTATATATTAATATATGCCTATATATGTGTATGTATGTATGTGTGTTTGTGTAGTTTACACCAAACTTTTTTTTTTAATCTTGCAGAAACCTTTGTAAAAACATCTTCTGTACGTGAATGTATCATCGGCAATGTGTTGACGCTTGTCATTACCATAGCCATAAAGGAAATATCATTGATAATTTAAACCCATCCTTAAACAGTTCTTGGCCCTTTTTGAAAACTTTCGTATATAGACTCTAGTTATTTGAACATTCAGGAACTTCGTTGATGTATTCTGCAATTGTAAAAATGTTTGTGAATGTAAACTTTTGTAAAAATAGAGGAGCAACAGCATTGGAAATATATAGCAGACAAGGGCATTCTCCTCTTGTTTGCCAGCCATCACGTGACTTTGGTTAAAGTAGGTCAGAAATCCAGAACTACCTCATTATAAATTATAATGAATTATTAGTATTACTATTAGAGTTTTAGACTAGAGTAGGCCGTTCAGTCCGCCTGAAAAATCGTCCATATTTTTTTTGTCCCATTTCGCGGCGAAACGAGGTTTTGGTATCCCATTTTCTATTTAAAAGCCTCATGTAAGTACAAGTCGTATATAGGCATGTGATACATCGTTGTACGCAGAAATGGAAGACCTATCAATATCTGTTTGAAATTTGAAGATATCTTAAGCGAGTACGAAACTGTTGCAGGGTGAAATTTTGTTTTTGTAATAACTTCGTATTCTATGGACCTGAAATAAAATTTCAAACATCGTTTTAAAGCTCATCAATTGCCGATTCTATGTGTGTAATTCGTTTTTTTTTTATGTATTGAGGATTCCAGCGGCTTTTGATCGAAAGAAATTGTTTATTTTGGTCCAATCAAATCACTCGCCTTCGCTCGCGCAGCCCACTTTTTTTCCCCCTTCGCGTCGTTCGCGGCGTCAATAATAGGTCACGTGACCGGGCGCAGCCAATCCGCTTGTGCTTACCGGCTGTATAGATCTAATTGGGTCAAATGAATTTTCTTTTTTATTGTGTTTATCGATGTATTTAGCTGTAAAAACAAACAAATTTAGTTGATTTTGTATTTATTTAATTATACATTTGATTCTAGGCCATTTTTTAATGTCAAGATCATAACTCCAATAAGTCGTATCATGTACATTAGAATTAGATCTAGACATCGGCCCCGTCAGATCGGGGGGGGGGAGTGGCATTTATGAATGCCATGATTCATGATGGTGAACGTATTTTCTCACTTAAAATATTATTTTAAAATGTTAAATAACTTAAATAACATATAAAAAATCACAGGAATATTAATTTTAATGTATCTTAAAATGTTGATATTTATTTAAAAGCTAAATAATATTCAGTACTTTTAACTTTACAGTTTTGCTATTTCTACTATGCCTATGGAAATGCCTCTAAATTGCTTACTCATTATCCTTATTCTACAGCTGAAACATTAATATTCCCATTAAAATCTTGGTATTCTAATAAAGCCTAAATAGATCTATGTTCCATTCTGTAGGCTAGCAAAATCCAATGTCATATGCTGCAGATACAAAATATACAAGCACATAAAAATAGCATCACTATCGCTCTTCTAGGCCAGAGTTAGTAAAGGTATAAATAGTTATTTAAAAACTAGCAGTGCGTGCGTAAACGAAACAACCCAAAATCGGCGACAACTCTAGTTGTCTACCAGTAGAGGCGACGCTCCCGGCAACTCTAGTTGCCAAATGGTTTCTTTTCGCCGTCTGCGTCTGTCCTTCGCCGTGGATTTTCTTTTGGTCTCAAGATGTGTATCCAGCGGCCTTTGTGAGTGACCTACAGCTGTCTTCTTATCAAATCTTTTCTCATCTTATCCCATACATAGGCCTACAAAAAAAAATTACGTCATCCGCATCATGCATTTAGTCGTTTATATTACCCAATGACCTAAATTGTTTGTAAAATGTTTAACATGTTTCGGATGTTCCTTCAGAGATGAAGATAATTAGGCTACTTCCTAGTCCAAACCTCCCGCAGGACGACGAGGTATGGAAGCGGGCAGGGTTTGAACCCTGAACATCGATAAATCTGGACGACAGTCCAGAGCGCAAACCGCACGACCAGGCAGCCATCCTGCCAAGTCCCTGGTTTTCCTGGCTAACCCAGAAAACTTATTCCATGCCATAATTGCACTAGGGAAGAAGGAGCATTTGTATACCTTTTCAAACACCCATTAAACTTTAAGTTTTTTTTTTTGTTGTTGTTTTTTTGTATCGTTGATGCTTTTTTTTAGTTAAAAAAACAAGGTTACAAGGCAAGTTTGTGTGGAAACACTAACTCAAAATCGGCCCCCGAAGTGGTCCACACAGGCAGGAAAAAATGCAGATTTCAATATTTTTAGAAGAATATCGGTATCAAATTCTGTCAGAAGTGGTTCACCTAGGCAGGTATCAATATTTCAGAAAGAATATCATAATGAAATTCTATCAAAGGTAAATGACAGAAAAGAATGGAGAAAGAAGGTTGACAGATCCTGTTTGGTGCCCCAAAGGTCGAGCAGACCAAGGGATAGGTCCACGTGAATGTGAAGTTAGATGTGAACCTGGCCTAACTGATGTCTTATCTAATTGACTTTGATAGAATTTCATTATGATACTATTTCTAAGAATATTGAAACTTGCCTTTTTACCTGCCTGATTCGGGGGCCGATTTTGAGTTTGTGTCTCCACGCAAATTGTCTTTGTAACTTTGTTATTTTAGTGTTTTGGATAAGACTGAGAGATGCTATAACTAAAGGGGAAAAAATTGTACAGTACAAGGAGAGTCTGAATAAAAAATGTATCTTATCTTGTCCTATCGATTACAGACGTTACTTTAAAAAAAAAAAGAATATAATTAATTTCTGCGCAAGCACGTGTCAATCTAGTCATGCATATAAATCAATGACTTAACTCTTTCTCTCCTTAATTATTGACCACATTCTGATGAAATCAACGTTGGTATCGTCAGTTCGGAGAGAAAGAGTTAATTTAAAAACTCTGCTTGGTCGTTGGTTGCCCTGGCTGATTCAGGCAACCTATCCTTCCAGCCCTGATTTTCATTTTGGAGTTCATCCCAGATTCAGGCAACCTATCCTTCCAGCCAGCAATATAACATGGCCACTAGAGATTGCTCATTTTCTTTTTAAGACTGCATTGATGGGCCAGAGATGTGTGTGTGTAAGCATCCA
>JADKLZ010000166.1:1891378-1913427 GCA_021533235.1 Biomphalaria straminea | reverse complement strand
AGTAAAGGTCATCCAGACATTGTGATCTATAAGGCGGATGATTTAAAATAAAGGTCATCCAGACATTGTGATCTATAAGGCAGATGATTTAAAGTAAAGGTCATTTACTTCTGTGGCACAAAGTTAATGAGAGTGTCATGTGGCTAGCACAACAACCAACTGCAGTTACTTCCCTCAACTAATATCAGGTACCTGTCAGGTGGTGTGTAACGGGTCTAGGGTATGCCGGGTCCCTCCCACCTCGACAGTTTCAACCAAAGCAAATAATATCGACATCGGGAACAGTACAGCTTACAGAAAAAAAACAAACGGTTTTCAATTGAACATATAGTGAATACAACAATTATTCAACGATAACGATTAAGTTATATTAGTTAACAACAAAATCGTAAGTTTATAAATTTAATAAACAAATGAAATAGTATGGTATGAATGATGAACGGATAATAGATCTAGTAGCATTTACAAAAAAGATACAAAACATTCATATGGCTCAAATAACGTAGCGCACCTTAAATCATAGTGCCAACCTAAGACCATGGATGCAACAAACCAGCCATCCAACCAATCAACTTCAAGCTTGACTCCAACAGAGTCCCAAGCCTGCATCCCAAGATAAGAAAAATACACCTTCATTTGAGACCGCCATTCACACGATTATAATAGAAACGATTTTAGATCTAGTACATTCAGAAGACAGTAAAATAAACTAACTTACCGAATACTGGGGAAGAAACCCAAAACAAGAGAATTCCCTCTCAAGGCAAAACAAGGAAGAAAAATGATAACAAAAGGGCGAAAACTTCAAGTAAGGTACGCATGACAGTACCCAGTAGATTTAGGTGCACTCAAAGATATTAAAAATTAAAAATCCCAGTCTTCATTTGGAACTTTGGACCCTCCGTTCAAACGCTAAGCCCTTTATCATTCGAGCATTGGATCCCCCTGTTCAAAAGCTAAGCCCTTTATCATTCGAGCATGGGATCCCTCCGTTCAAAAGCTAAGCCCTTTATCATTCGAGCATGGGATATCTCATGGCATACATTTTTTAGAAAGAGTGAATTCTTTTTGACAAATCTGGCATTGAAATGGCTTTTCATCAGAATGAATAAACTTTTGGTCTCTTCAATATCTGGAACGAGTGAATCGTTTTTGACAAATTTGACACAAAATGGCTTTTTACCAAAATGAATAATCTCATGTCTTTTTAAATCTGAGGGCCAGATGAATCTTTTTTGGCAAGTTTAACATTTAAATGAGTCAACTCATGATTTTTTAAATCTGATGGCCCAATGAATCTTTTTTGGCAAGTTTAACATTCAAATGAATCAACTCATGATTTTTTAAATTTGAGGAGGTAAAGAAATCTTTGTGACACATTTGACATTTAAATGGCTTTTCACCAGAATGAAACCTCTCATGGTCTTTTAAACTTGACGAACGAGAGAACATTTTTTCACAAATTTGGCATTTAAATGGCTTTTTGTCAGAATGATTAATCTCATGCCGTTTTAAATAACTGGACTGAGTGAATCTTTTTTGACAAATTTGACATTGAAATGGCTTTTCACCAGAATGAATTATCTCATGTTTTTTTAAACCCGAGGACTGAGCATATCTTTTATCACAAATTGGACATTGAAATGGCTTTTCACCAGAATGAATCAGTTCATGCTTTTTTAAGTGTGAGGACTGAGTGTACCTTTTTTGACAGATTTGGCATTTAAATGGCTGTTGACCTAAATGAATCAACTCATGTTTTTTTAAACTTGAGGATTGAGTGAATCTTTTTTGACAAATTAGACATTCAAATGGCTTTTCACCAGAATGAATTATCATATGGTCTCTTAAATATCTGGAACGAATGAATTCTCTTTGACAAATTGGACATTGAAAAGGTTTTTTATCAGAATGAATTTTCATGTGATCTTTTAAAGAACTGGACTGAGTGAATCTTTTTTGACAAATGTGACATTGAAATGGCTTTTCACCAGAATGAATAATCTCATGGCTTTTTAAATGTGACGACTGAGCAAAGTTTCTTTGACAGATTTGGCATTTAAATGGCTTTTGACCTGAATGAATGAACTCATGCTGTTTTAAACCTGCAGAATGATAGAATCTTTTTTGACAAATTTGACATTCAAATGGCTTTTCACCAGAATGAGTTATCTTATGGTTTATTAAATAACTGGAATGAGTGAATTCTTTTTGACAAATTTCACATTTAAATGGCTTTTCACCTGAATGAGCCAATTCATGTCTTTTCAAAGTTGTGTAGCTTTTTAATTCTTTCTGACAAATGCAACATATGAATTGTTTTCTTCTACAATGCCATGCCAGGTGGACTATTAATTTAGATTTAAGAAACATTTGTTTTTGGCATAAGTCACACTTAAATGTTTCTACAGAGTAATGCATTAATTCATGGTTCTTAGAAATCGATGAAATAGAGGAAAGTTGTTGAGCAAAAACCAGCTGGAGAGTTCCATTGTCGTTGGAAACATGCACGTCTTTGTGAGGAGAGTTTCTAGGTTTATCTTGGTTGTAAGTCATACCTGGATTTTGATTGTTTTTTTGCTGTAGAATGAAACAAATAAGAAATGTTATTTCTCTAAGAAAAATAATTTCATCAACATATTTATAAGTATTTAAATTATCATAGTCTCAAGATCTGAATGAAACTAGAATAATGTGAAAAAAAAAATAAACTTTAGGTTTCAGAGCTATCTTTTGTTAGGTTCAAACTTTTAAGCCATGACCTTATTTTCCCACAAAGTATACAGGGGACAAATTTAACTTATACCTTAACATCAGTCAAGTACAATTTCTTTTCCTTGTTTGATGTCAAACAAAATAATTAATTAACAATTTTTTTTTATTGATTCTTGTTTTATCAGGTACAAGAAAAAATTATGCAAAATTTTAACTTGATCCAACAATAGATGAGGGAGAAATCAAGTGTTCAAACAATTTTTACCAGTCAGACAGAGTGAGTTGATATAAGCTTCACAGACAGAGTGAGTTGATATAGGCTTCACAGACAGACAGAGTGAGTTGATATAAGCTTCACAGACAGACAGAGTGAGTTGATATCGGCTTCACAGACAGACAGAGTGAGTTGATATAGGCTTCACAGACAGACAGAGTGAGTTGATATAAGCTCCACAGACAGAGTGAGTTGATATAAGCTTCACAGACAGACAGAGTAAGTTGATATAAGCTTCACAGACAGACAGAGTAAGTTGATATACGCTCCACAGTCAGACAGAGTGAGTTGATATAAGCTTCACAGACAGACAGAGTGAGTTGATATAAGCTTTGTAAAGAGAAAAAGATCCAAAGAGATTATGATGCAAAGGTAACATCAACAAAATGAAGACCTTGGGCTGTATGGTTTACTGTCATTACTTAATGTTTAACTCTTTACCAAATACTAGTACAACATTGGCTATGTTTAATGACTTGTTTACCAACCAGTAATTCTAGCCAAGTGTTTAGTATCATAAAATCAGACCCATTTGCTGGATATTTCTTAATGCAAATATTCATAACAATATTAAATATTTTATTAACCCAACCAGCTCTTGATTTTTCCTCAGGGTTGTCTCCCAAAGCCTTAGCCAGATTGTGGCACACCGTGCTACAGCCTGGCAGAGCCTACGGATCTACTGATCCAAAACTGTATCAGATATTCTGATCCTTTGGTCACATCAGCTGCGCAGAGGGGGGGGGGGACTGCGGCGACATCGTTCCAATCATAAACAATGCCCAGGCTTTCATCTCACTTTTTCAAAGCCCTAACCCCAAAAACTGGAGAGGACACTTCAGCTTCAATATTTGTGGATGGGAGTGTCTCTCTGAAATAAGTCCCCACAGCCACATGTGGAAGTGCGCGAGATGAGCCATAGGCATTCTACTACTGAAAGAGGCCAATGATGACAAACCTGTATTTAATTGTGTGGAGGCCTGATGCAGGATTTTTGTGGAGGCCCAACCATTTTTTTTAAAACTTGCATAAAGATCCACACATGAATAATAATAAATATCTAAAAACATACCATATTTTAGAAGAATAAAAAAAATAGAGAGTACTTGTAATTAAAATCTTATATTTATTTTTTTTTTAATATTTAATGTGCTTTTTTAGCGGCCCCCGAAAGGGGAAAAGACGCTATTAGTTTTGTGTGGCCTGTCTGTCCGTCTGTCTGTCTGTCTGTCCGTCTGTCCGTCCGTCCCGTTTAGTGCTCAGAAAGTAGAAGAGAAAATGAAAATCTGACATCACGATAATATAGAGCATTCAAAGTTCTGATGCAACAGCTACTTTTTTTTTTCTAAAAGCTCAAAATCTAATTTTTAAAAATATTTTATGCAAACAGTATTTAAAGAGAAAAAACCTAATTAGTATGCAATATAAATGAAACCTACTTTAAGACAATTAATAATGTAATATACTGCATAGGTTTTCACATTTTTTTTTGTTCCAACATACGAGTAACATACCAGTATTTACTCGTAAAGTAATCAACTCATAAAACAAGTGTGGCAGTTGCCTTGAACATCGGCTTTACAAGGCTAACGTTGAGAGATCAAAGCACGGAAGATGTATATTAGTTTTGTGTGGCCTGTCTGTCCGTCTGTCTGTCTGTCCGTCTGTTGAGAGATCAAAGCGGATCTGACAGGGATCCGACTCCGACGGGGGCCGCCTCTGAGTTTGTGTATCACACAAACTCTCTTTGTAATCTTGTTTTACATTGGTATCTGTTTGGTGGATGCCCCTTTGTTGAGGAAGTCCTGGGGCAGTAGCCTCCCTTAAATCCAGCCCTGCCCAAATTTAATTCCTATTATAAGAACACATAATACAGACAATACAATATTTTCAGCTGTCTTAAAAGTTAATAGAGAATTCAAGAGTAAATTAAAGTTATTGTTGTCAATTTTGACATTTAACTATATATGCAATACATGAATTATCTTTAAATATCTTTCCTTCTTTTCAGGACTTATCTTTAATTATCTATTCTTTTCTTGACTTATCTTTAAACATCCTTTCAGCTTTTCATGTCTAATCTTAAATATCTCTTCTTTTCATGACCTTTCTTTAAATATCTCTTCTTCTTTAATGACTTATCTTTAAATATATCTTCTTCTTTTCTGCTTTCTACACTAAATATTTATACAATGAAAGGAAGTTTTATTCAAAGACAGTTTAGTAAAAAAGAGAACCAACTTTTGCAAAGGTTGATAAAAGAAAGCTTTCAGAAGTTTACTGCTCTTTTTTTCAAAGGGTCTGCTTTAGTTTCTAGAGAAAATTTTTTCAATAAAAGTCATCCTACCTCTGTTAAAATTGATTCACAGCTTTGACGAACGAAGCCATATTCTGATCTGTCTGGATGTAAAGATGATTCTACCTTCTCATTTTTTATAACTTCACCGAGATCAGTGGTGAAGTCTTGTTTCAAGTCATCCATCATTGACATTGAATGAATTTGTGCTTCAGATTTCTGTGTCAATAGAATTGAAGCACTATATTAAGATCATTTTCAACATAGATATGGAGGGAATATATCATGTTTAACGTCTCTTTTATTTAGATTATGACTTCTATAAGATAAATGATCTTAAGTTATTTTCCTATGTATAGACACTTCACAACAGAATTTTAAAAGTGCCAGCATATCTAAGCATTGTTAATAATGTTTATATCTTAATGACAAGTATGCACCACAAATTATTTAAAAAAAAGCTCAAAAATGCAATTTTTTATTCATAAGCATTAAATAAAATGTGTCTTACCCATGTCTGTTCTTCTAAACTTAATTTAGAAGTTTCATAAGTGTAATTCTTGTCTGTTATCTCTGAGTCTGATGACTCTTCTATCTTCTCAATTTTTATGAAAGTTTTAAGCTCAGTAAAGTCATTCTTCAAGTCATCCATGGTGCGAACAGTTTCTAAGTGTCTCTAAAGGAAGATGATTTAATTTTTTTTTCTGTTGGTCAGCTCATAAATCCAGTTTTATAATTGTGTCATTATGCAATAGCATCCATGGCTATTCCTAAAACTTAAATCACAGAAAATAGTAAACTTTTAAAAATTGGCATAAGTTAAAAGGTGACTTTTGGCATGTTTGGTGCCAAGAAGATAGTGCACTTTTAATAAAAAAAAAATCCTAACAAATAAACTAATTACTTTACATACACAAATTTATTTAGATTATTGAAGAGTAATAGATGAGCTAATTAATATAATACATAAAATCCAACTGAAATTTACCATCTATTAAAATTAGCTAAGCTGATTTGCATAATTTATGCGCAAAAATTTACAAACAAAATTTTTCAAAACTGAACAGAACTTTAAAAATTTTAAGATTTTTTAAAGAAGGTTTAGGCCTGATCCTACTATTTATATTTGGGGGGAAAAGACCCATGGATACCCTTCAGAAACTTCTGTCACATTTTTTGTACCATACCCCCAGCCCCTATCCTGTATCATGGAAACAGACATCTTCATTTTGGTCACAGTGAAAGACACCTATTTATGACCCAAAGATCTTCTTGTGAGATGTTTGTTGGTCAGAAAGTTGGCATTATATTTATTAGTCTCCCTGAACTAAAATAAAAGCATTAGTCTATGGGATGCTAATACCTATCTGATTTTACAAACATACACTCATTTTAATTAACTTATTTTCCCGATTGCAGTGGACGGTAAAATAATAACTTGTAATCTATTCTTACTCAACTTAAACCTATGAAAACAAAGCCAATTTCAAGATCAAAACCATTAGCAATGGTTTATTAGCAATTTCTACCAAATGTCATAGAAAGTTGACATTTTAATGTCTAAAATTAACTTGTTTACTCTGATTGGATGACTAAAACTAACTTGTTTACTCTCGTCAGCTCTGACCTGATCTGGGCTTCTAGAAACTGGTCAAAATAGGTCACAGTCTCGACTCGTGACAGCTTATCAACCTATCCAGAAGGTTTGAGTTAGACACTGGACGCGAGCAGAGTTGTTTTACTGGACAGTTTGACACTGGATGCGAGCAGAGTTGTTTTACTGGACAGTTTGACACTGGACGCGAGCAGAGTTGTTTTACTGGACAGTTTGACACTGGACGTGAGCAGAGTTGTTTTACTGGACAATGTCTAAATAATGAGACAACTAAACAACACTCAACAGTGCAGCATGCACAGCCATAGCGGTGATATACCTGAACTATTTGTAAATACCATAATACCATATATACCACTTATCTAAAGTTATCTTGTTGTAGAATAGAGAGTTTAGTCTATATCGAGAGTATCTAATAGATGTATAAATAGTATAAGTATATATCTTTATTATTTATATATTATATTCTTATTCTAGTTCTACAATCTATATAAATGTACACTTATTCTAGATCTAGAATAATCTAGATTCTAGCCCATATAGTACTCGATCTAGTACTTGCTTCTTCTAGTAGTAATACTTAGACCAGATTTAGACTGGAGGACACAATCTAGATTTCTTTTCTAATTAAAATATAATCTCCTGAGACTAGTATATGATTTAGATTACTTTAGATTTATATCTATAAAAATTCTATATAAATCTAGAACTCAATGATAAGAAGAGAGTGATTAGATCATTAGAGAATCTCTAGATCTAGTTTTACTGACTGTCCTAAAGGCTAAGTCCTAGCTCTCTGTAGAGTAGTCTCAGTCTCAAATTTATCTAATTAATTAGTTAACTGACTAAAGCTTAAACTTAAAGTAAAACCAAAGCCTTGGCAAAGCCAAAGGCTAAATCGCCCAAAATTCCCTGCATAAGTCTTTTAGTTTTAGTAGTAAAGCCTAAGGGCGCGCTAAGCCTAAAGTTAAAGGCAAAGGAGTTAAACAGTAACTGAGTAAGTTATGAATTATAATGCATTCTAATTATTTTTAAAGTAAATTTCTTTTTACCGTATAATATGATAAAGTTACCCATTTATTGTTATTGTTAAGACTTAACCATGGCTAAACCAAAGACATAGTAATACTACCACTTATAAGTGACTAATACTACTAATAGATCTACTATCTAGTAATACTTAATACTAATACTAGTAATAGATCTAGCTAGATCTACAAACTACAATTTAAAGAATTTAGTATTTACAATCTCTATAAATATAATTTAATCTATAACACAACAGCACTACAGAGACTACTCTCCCTTGAATTACCGTAGCTACTTACCGGTACCAACATTTTTTTCTGCTTGTATTTTTATCACTGTTTCTAACATCTATTAATCTTTAAGCATTCAATTTTTAGCTTCTAAATCAATAAAATATTAATATCTAATCTAGATCTAGATTATTCTAGATCTATACTGACAAAACATAAAAACGACAATACCAGTAATTACATAAATAAAATAGCTAATTTTTTGAGTTAAGTCCCTTTACCCACTTAAGCCATTCATATTGTGTGCCAAGCAATTAAGGTCCACTATGCTGATTCAATGATGCGAAACGTTGTAAAATATTTCTTATCGATAACCAACGAATCTTATTATGCAGCAGATCTGCATACTCACGTAGGAACTAATACCTCAATTAGAAATTCTTTAAATTGGCGTTGCTAAAAGCAACAATCGAGTTAATAATGCTGCTAGTTCTAGCCTGCTAATCACTTAGGCCTATTATACTGGGATAGACCTATTTCGATTGACAAAGCGGTACATTTTAATCGCCCTGATCTGCTGTTTATTGATAGAAAAAACAGAAGAGAAAAAAAAATGTTACCATTATGGACATTGCCATACAATTTACCAATAAAATAAAAAAACTGAAATAGAAAAACAACGAAAATATAGGCTTGGAGATTAAGCGTTTTTGGAAGTTTCGGAGACTCTCATTGCCTGTCAGAGGACGGTACTGGAGCAGACCTGCCACATCACCAGAAAATTCCTCAGTGGACACTGATAAAGGAACTACAATAAATTTTGTTTCTCTAACGAAGCTCTACCCCCGGCAGTGCCAGAGAATGATTACATTGTGACATAATCAGTATTTGTTTTTCTATTATTCCTTTCATATGTGAATGTTGTTCGAATTTTTCATCAATATTGTTTTTGTACAGTAGTCACGCTGAGGTTGTCAATTGTAATCAAAGTGAATTTCCATTAGATTGGATCAATAAAAATATCTTATCTTATCTCTTATCTTATAATGATAATCTTTATTATCCATAAGGCAATTTGTCTTAAAAATTGTGCATTACACCAAGCAAAACATTATAACTATAGAAAACCAAAATATGCATTCACACCAGATTCATTCAAAAGTTTAATGCGAAACGTTTTATATCTGAGAGTTGAATTGTATTTGAATCATTCAATTGCATTTTCATAATGGTTTTAATTATTTCATAAATATATAATAAGTCTAATTCCTAACTGAGATCAGGGTAATGACATGCTTCCCCCCCCCCCTAAATTATATCCGAATTCTGCCAAGAGCACTGGATTACATCCGTAGATTTAGGTCTATATAGGCCTATTTACAAAATGTATGTCCGTAAAAAATGTAAGAAACTTTCAAAGACAGATTTTTATTGATAACATTTTTTAGGGTAATGGTGATTTAGGTGACACATTTTCTCTTGGCGCAAATAAAGGCGAACAACTGAAGACAAGATCTCACCGAGCATAGTTTGAATTGTCCTATATAGCGGATGTGCCATAAATTGATTTAATTAAATAAACCTTTTTTTTTTCTGTAAACGAAAAATCGCATCGATTTTTTTTTCACTGTCACTGTTTTATTTGGTTAGCGTTTGTAAATTTGCGTAATTTCGTATGTTTGTGCGAAAAATAAAAATGTTTCAGTTAATAAACTAACATGCACAAGCCCAAGATAGGTGAACACTAACACGCATATGCATGCAATAAATAATATACCACACATAGTAATGAACATCATGTGAAATATGAAACTGTGAATGGCTGCCTGGTCGTTTGGGATTGTCTTATGTCAGTTTCCGGGGTGTGGCCGCTGCGCATGCTGCAGCTTCTGGGAGCCAAGGGTGAGAGTTGGGGGACCAAGAGTGAGCCAAGCTACCATCAAAAAGAGGTACGACTGCCTGTCCGCTAGAGGTGCTACCCCTCCTTGATACCCCATACACCCCGGTAGGCTGGCTATAGGGTAGTTTAGAGCAGGCAATTTTTGGGGGCACAATTTCTATCCCTGTCCTTATGCCTTTTTTGCCTTTCTGTCCGATTAATTTACTTTTGTGACGTTACGCACAGGCCGCCAAGTCCAGACTTCACATGCTAGTTTTGACAAATCCTCAGCGTACTTAGTGCCATGGACACTTCAGATACCCTCTAAATGGTTTAGCCGGCCAGTTAAAGCCGTTTATAATAGCCTACTTTCGAAAAAAAAGGGAGAAAACCTTATATGAGCTCGAAAGACCCTGGTTCAAACCCTTCCCAACCCTCCTGTGGGAGGTTTGTTTGGATATTATATCATGTTACAACGAAGGGGAGGTAAGATTTCTATCAGGGACCATGGTAGTAATAGGTATGCTTCCCACACCACCACGTGATATGTGCACAGGATAGCATTCATCAGTTTTCTCCATTTTTTTCGAAAGTAGGCTATTATAAATGAATCATTTTCTTTTGATTTCGCAATATTAAAACCCCACAATCACGTTATAACGTTAAAATAAATTACAAAACAAAATTAAAGACCAAAATAATGGATGAAAAATATCTCGTGTTCTATGTATGTTTATGCTAATACATTACACACCAACACACGTATATATCATAGATATGTATCGTTCTTCTGTAAAGAAATAATGCAATGAATATAAACGATGCGTGATCAAAACCTTTCGCGCTAAAATGACCATCTGCCGTATACGTAGTCTTTCTCGCTTTTCCCTAACAGAAGAAGGGTACTGACAATGTGAATGCGCATAGCATAGTAGAAGGAGCTTCCTCTTTAAATTAAGTATTAGAAGATCTCGATGATAAGAAACTTAATAGAGCATGTTTTTGTTTTTTTTTACCTTTACCTATCCCTTAGTCTGTTGGACAGTTGCCACATTTTTCGACCGTCTTTCTCCATCTCTCTCTCTCTGTTTTTAGCCTTGGATAGAATTTACTCAATGGCAGGCCTGTCCATTCTTTTATGTTGCCTCTCCATCGCTTTCTTTGCTTCTTCGTCTTTTTCCTGGTACTGTTCGCTGAAGGAAGGTCTTTGCAAGCCTCAAAGACCTTGTAGTATAGCCATAAAGTTTTAGTTTCCGTTTCCTGACACTAGTTAGCAGGTCATCGTGGGGTGGACTCGCTGTAGTAACCCTGTCTCTAACCTCTTCATTCTAATCTCATCTTGGGTTGATGTATAGTTCGTCTATCGTGGTTCAATGATGACCACTTTGTCATCCAGTAGGCTGAGGGCTTTGCACTGGGGTAAAAAGTGACTTGCGCTGGAATTTTGATTATAGTGAGGAGGATTCGCGCAACACGTCTACCTCACTCTCTCGCCCTATAGCCCATCCTTTTCCGGAAGCAAGATTTGGTCAAGACGTCCGGGGACAAGTTTGAGTGCAGTGGATGACCAGAGACTTCCTGCGTGTCTTGTCCTGCTCTTAAGTGCTCCACAGCACTGTGCTGGTATTTGCCTTTCTGTCCAATTTGCCGAGTTTTTGGGTTGATAGCCCACTCTTTAATCACCTATTTCATTATTTTGCTAATTGTAATACCTTTTATTGTTTTCGTTTCTCCTGTTAAAATGGAGGCCCCCCCCCCTCCTTTTTTAAAATTTTGTATTCTAATGGAATATTAGGTGTTTTTTTTAAAAATACACAATTACATGATAGGTGCGGTGGTTGAGCGACAGAGCGCTTGGCTTCCGAACAGGGGGTCCTGAATTCTGGTGAAGACTGGGATTTTTAGCTTTAGCTCTAGTGGGTACCTGACATTGGTTGGGGAAAAGTAAAGACGATTTGTCGTTGTGCTGGCCACGTGGCTCCCTCGTAGCCGAAGGCCACAGAAACAGTTGACCTTTACATCATCTGCTCTACAGACCACAAGGTCTGAAAGGGGAACTACTTCACTTTACGTTGACAACAGTCTATATCTTCTTTGTCCTTTGGCAATAATCCCGAATTAGTCATAATTGGTCATACTTTGTTTGTTTTTTTCTAATTATTATGACCAATAGCCAACAAGGCTTTAAAAGGGCCATCAGTATTGGAGGTGAAAAGCTAATTAGCGTTAGCAGCTTCAAATACCTTGAAGCTATTGTCTCGGATGAGAGACAGTCCACAGCAGCCCTTTATAAACTTAAAATAATATGGAAAGACAAAAGCTTAGCCCTCGGCACCAAAATCAGACTGATGCGCTCCCTGGTCATGGCCACATTTCTATATGCTTGTGAGTCTTGGACACAGAGCGCAGAGCTAGAGAGGAGGATCCTAGCAATGGAATTGAGATGCTACAGAAGGATCCTAGGCATCACATTCAAAGACCGCGTCACAAACCAAGAGATTAGAGACAGGGTTACTCCAGCAATCGGACCCCATGATGACCTGCTAACTACTGTGAAAAAACGCACCTTAAAATCTATGGCAGTATGGCCATATAACAAGATCTTCGGGGCTCGCAAACACCTTCCTCCAGGGAACAGTACCAGGAAAAAGATGAAGAGGCAGGCAGAGAAAGCGGTGGGAGGACAACATAAAAAAATGGACGGGTCTACCATTGAAAGAGGTTCTAAACAGGGCAAAGGATAGAGAGGAATGGAAAAAGACCGTCTACAAGTCTTGCTTGGTGCCCCAACGGTCCACAGACTAAGGGATAGGTAACAGGTAATCCCGAAATTATTTACTAAGGTTTTTAAGTAGCATCAATATCAACTTTCAATGTTCCATATAACTATTATGATAATAATCTAGTTCAATCTTCAATTCTCCAAATAACTATCATGATAATGATGTAGTTCAACTTCAGCTTTCCATATAACTATCATGATAAAATCTAGTTCAACCTTAAGTTCTCCAATAATATATATATATATATATATATATATATATATATATATATATATATATTGATATAAAAAAACAACAACATGAAAATAGTTGTATGTCCTCATTTAAAATACTTTATTTGATCTGTACAAAAATTATTTTGTAATTTAAAAAAAAATCTGATGAAAAGTTACATCATTAAGACAATGTAATACGTACACAAATCAAAAGCTTGTGATTGTTACCAAATCACATAAAACTTAAAAACAAAACAAAAACCATTACAATATAATAATGAAATATATTGAGTATTGTTTTTCTTTCACTAACTAATGAGTACCCCCATTAGATTTTTAAAAATGAAACATTTTTTACCCTGCCCTATCCCAATACCTATATACTTTACAGGTGTGTGTGTAAAAAAACTAATTCCTAATCACATTTAGCATTTCAATGTTCTTTTATCCAAATATATAATCTCCAACTTATTATGTTAAAACATATGTACAGAAACATTATTTAATTCCATGTGCACTTAAATCTATTGTTAATGTAATCATACAGACAAATTGAACATTTCAATGGTCTTTTATGAAAACGGTTTATCTTTTAATTAATATGTTTAAAAAATATGAACTGAATCATTTAATTCCACTAGCACTTTAAGGGATAAATGTATTTACGCAGACAATGGAACATTAGAATAACTTCAGAAAAGAGAGAGAATCAAATCTGAAAGCTTGTGCGGGAGTGAATTCTTTTTCTATGCTTGTAACAGTAAAATCATCTCATGCTATTTTAAACTGATGGCTTGAGTACATTGGCAGATTTAGCTTTTAAATGTTTTTTACCAGAATGAATCTGGCAGATTTAGCTTTTAAATGTTTTTACCAGAATGAATCATCACATGATTTCTTAAAGTTGAGGATTGAGTGAATCTTTTTTGACATATGTTACATTCAAATGACTTTTTACCAGAATGAATCATCTTATGCGCTCTTAAAGTTGAGGATCGATTGAATCTTTTTTGACATATGTTACACTCAAATGGCTTTTTACCAGAATGAATTATCTTATGCGTTCTTAAAATTGAGGATCGAGTGAATCTTTTTTGACAAATTGGACACTGATATAGCTTTTTACCAGAATGAATAAACTCATGTTGTTTTAAATCTGAGAATCCAGTGCATTCTTTTTGACATACTTTACACTTAAATAGATTTTCACCAGAATGAATCCTTTGATGCTTTTTTAAATTTGACAAATAATTGAATTCTTTTTGACAAATTTGACATTGAAATGGCTTTTTACTGCTATGAATAATCTCATGCATTTTTAAATTTTTGGAAGTAATAAAATCTTTTTGACAAATTTGACATTTAAATTGCTTTTTACCAGAATGAATAATCTCATGCTTTTTTAAACAACCGGAACGAGCGAATCGTTTTTGACAAATTTTACATTGAAATGGCTTTTCACCAGAATGAACTATCGCATGTTGTTTTAAATTAGAATGATAAGCAAATTTTTTATGACAAATTTGGCATTGAACTGGCTTATCAGCATGAATACTAACATGCTTTTTTAAAATTGAGGAACAAGTGAATTTTTTTTGACAAATTGTACACTGAAATGGCTTTTCACCAGAATGTGACCTCTCATGCTTTTTTAAATATGAGGATCTAGTGAACTCTTTTTGACAAATTTGACATTTAAATGGAGTTTTACCAGAATGGATTACCTCATGTTGTTTTAAGCCTAATGAGCGAATGAATTCTTTCTGACAAATTGGACATTTGAATAATTCTCTTCCCCAGTGAAGTTTAAGATGAACTCTTAAAGAATTTTTACACACCATTTGTTTTTGACACAAATCACACTTAAATGTTTTTCTAGAGGAATGATTTAATTCATGGTCTTTAAAAGTTGAAGAACTAGTATGAATCAATTCATGCTTTTTTAATGCTGAGGATCTATTGAATTCTTTATGGCAAATGTGACATTGAAATGGCTTTTTATCCAAATGAAGGACCACATGCTGTTTTACATATGAGAACTGACTGAATTCTTTGTGACAAATTTCACATTTAAATGGCTTTTTATCAGAATGAGTTATCTCATGCCTTTTTAAACCTGAAGACGTAAAAAATGTTTTCCAACAAATTTTACACTGAAATGTCTTTTTATCAGAATGAAACACCTCGTGCTGTTTTAAAGAACAGGCATGGATAAATCCTTTTTGACAAATTTGACATTGGAATAGCTTTTTGCCGGAGTGAACAATTTCATGCAGTTTTAAATTTGAGGTATAGGTGAATTCTTTTTGACAAATTTGACACTGAAATGGCTTTTTTTCAGAATGAATCATCTCATGGTTCTTTAAACTAGTGGCAGAACTAAATGCTTTGTGACAAAAATGACATTTGAATAATTTTATTCCACAATGAAGTGCCAGGTGAACTTTCATATTAGATTTATAAAACATTTGTTTTTGACATAAGTCACACTTAAATGTTTTTCTAAAGCAATGCATTAAATTATGGTTCTTAGAGTTTGATGAAGTAGAGAATGGTTTTTCAGCAGAAACCAGCTGGAGAGTTCTATTTTCATTGAAACTATTTTGTTCTTCATCTTCAAGATTTCTAGCATGCAAATCTTCCTTAGGAGAGTTTCTAGGTTTATCTTGGTTCAAAGCCATATCTTGATTTGGATTTATTTTTTGCTGTAGGGTGAAACAAATAACAAGAAAATGTAAAAAATACGGAAATTAAAAAAAAAAAAAAAAAAAAAAAACTTATGCAAAGCGTAATTGTATCAATTAGTTAGGATCAGTCATTAAAATTTGAAAAATATCTAGACCAACAATGATCTTTGGGACTCAAAATATTTATACTGATTGTTTTTATCAGTGCTATTTAATGTTTTCAGTTTTTTCAGTATGCTTGATCCTGTCACTTATCTTGATAAGTAGGGAAATAAAAAGGGGGGGGGGGAGGAAGAAAAAAGAAAAGTTTAAAAATGGGGGAACAACCTACATTGAAACTCAAAGCTCAAGCTTCCTCAGGCTTTTACTAACCACTCTGCTCATTATGAAAATAGAATATTGTATCGTTTGTTTCAAACTTACTCTAAAGCAGCTACCTGATGCAGTCCCAGTTGCGATGGGCAGGACACGCATGCAGAATGGAGGACCACCGCATCCCTAAATGACTCATGTATAGTCAATTAAGCGAAGGAAAGTGCTCGCAAGGTGGTCAAAGAAAGCGCTTCAGGGACACCCTCAAAGCTTCTCCAAAAGAGTTCAATATTGACTCAGGCACCTGGGAGACAGAGGCACATGACAGAGCATCAAGACGCCGCACTATGAGATCCGGCGCACAGGTTGCTGAGGAAAATAGAACAACGCTGGCAGAAGAAAAACGCCAGAGAAGGAAAGCAAGGCAAATGACACAAGCTCCACAGCTGGAATTACCTGTCCAGTGTGCGGCCGAACATTCCAGGTTAATGTTGGGATGCCTACCATCATGAAACGAGCCAAATAGGAAAAGCAGGAAGCATTTTCCAAATGCTACAGCCTTTTTGGACAAGCCAAGCCATTGGACTCGAGACAAAAATACACCTTCTCAACATCTCGTCATTTCAACTGCTACAAATGCATGTGAGACATGTAAGTCATCTGTCAACATTGAGAACAGACTAAATGTGGCTCAACAAAAATGGCTGAGACGGATTCTGAGAGTCAGTTACACAGATCAAGTCCCAAACAAGGAAATCCTATGCCGAACTGGGAGTCGAAAACTTAGTGATGTTGTGACAGAGCGTCGCATGAGGTGTGCGGGACATGTTCTACAACAAAATGAAGTATGCAAACCAAGAGTTGCAATGACATGGAAGCCTATATGAGGAAAGCGCAAACAGGGATGTCCTCATATAACTTGGCATCACACCTTCATGGGGGACCTCAGAACACTGGACACCAAGTAGGAGGACTTAAGTCTAAGTAAGTAATCAAGTAAGTTTAAATCTAAGAAAAAAAATATTTTTTTTAAATTTTATTAAGTACAGATACCACTAGAAAAATTTCATTGTTTAAACACTCAAAGAAAAAAAAAAGAGATCTATTAAAAAAAGAATATTGGGCATTTTAATATCACAAACTTAAAAACACACATATATTAAATCTATCCCATTGGCTTTACCCATGGAGTGCTTTGGCAGATCTTTCTTGAGTTTTTTATCCAAGCTGTTTAAGATTTGTCTCTAAGTCATAGATCCATTGTTTTCATGCTCTGCCTTTGGTTTGCTTAACTTTTGTTTTTTGCCAGCATACTATTATTTTTCCTCTGTTCTTTGACATCCTTGAAAGGTGACCAAAGACAGTACTTTTTTTGCCACAGTTCATGCATGTGTATGCACTATTTAAGGACTAGCTGATAGGGGAGCTTTCTTTTTCTTTCTCTTGACTAAGGCAGTTTAATTTCTTTGCTGTCTGCAAGCATTGTAACATACTTTCGTTGTTGACTGTGGTTCTCTTGTCTCGCCTACAGACATCTCTATAGGTTAGTCATGAGTGATCCTTAGGTCTGACAGCAAAAGTACCTGCCCTCTTCCCATCAAAGAAAACAGCCTAACTCCTCTACTTAAAACAAAATCCCTATCATACATCAAACTTTCATTCCTTAATAACCACAAAGAAAAAATGAATTCATTCTCACCACATAAGCTACTAACAGATGCCCTAACCTTTGTAGCAAGAGGTTTTATTTTGGTCGACCCCCAGCTATTTTATTTCCTTCATACTCCCACCATATAAATCACTAAAAACTACAAAGTATTTTTAAAAGAGTACAAGCTTTTGCAGACCTGAAAAAAAGTTTATAATAGTTTTAAATAGCCAGATGTGAAGTTTTTAGTGAATTAATTCTTGCAAATTTCTCTTACCTCTGTCTTGTCTGATAAAATTGATTCCAAAGTTTGACCAATGAAGCTATATTCCAATGTCTCTGGATGGAAAGAAAATTCTGTCTTCTCATTTTTCATAATATTGAAGAGTTCATTGGTAGAGTCTTGTTTCAAGTCATCCATCATTGACATTGAATGCATTTGGTCTCCAGAAGTCTTTGACCATAGGAATTGAAGTTTTATATCAAAATCTCATAATAATAAATATAACAATATAACTTAATATAAATATAACTTATTTTATTAAGATCTTGTATTATATGATACAAAATATTAGTTCTTTTATATGTTGTTTTTCTTTTAAAGTTAAGCAAGAATAAAATGATTATCCATATTTTAAAAATTAAAACTAAAAAAAAAACTAAAATTTTTTAGTTTAAAGGCAGGGGTGGGCAACCTTTTTCTATCAAAAATTACAAAAATTTTGGGAATGGGAGCCAAATATATATATATCTATATTGTTTTATAGTTCTATAGTTATATATAATATGTGTTTACAGCTTAGAAAAGGAACCAAAATATTCTTGTAATTTCAGCCATTTCACTAGATATATTTTCACCTTTCAGCAAAGCAAAAAAGACACATTTTTTTTTGGCTTGACTAGAGAATTGGGAAAGCTTTGTTTGAAAAGATTTAACATGCAATTACATTTCATGTGCACTAACATTTCATGTGCAAACCTCTCATTGTATTATCCTCAAAGAAAAACATGGAAGTCTGCCTACTACTCTTCATTAGAAATATTAGTTGCAAAGTCACAGTCAATGTCCTTCAAGAACATAACGATTTCTTTCTTGTCGATTCCATATCTTCTCAAAACCTTTCCCATGCTAAGCCAGCGGATACTACTGTGGCAACGAACATCGGAATTTTAAGTTTCTCAATCTACAATTACTTCTTGGTTAAGATCTTCAATTACTTCTTGGTTAAGATTCCTAGTTCTGACAAGTAAGATTACTGAAACAATTGAGCAGTAATATGCTTGATAATCAATGGCATTTCATCATCATCATCTTCCTTTGTGTTCCTTGTGGAACATAGGGCCTCGACAAAAACATGCCACTCTCCACTGTATCTTGCAAGTTTTTTGATGGCTTCCCAGCTCTTTCCGGTCCTCTCGGCTTCCTCCAGTATATTGCATCGCCATGTTCATTTCGGTCTTCCTCTACGTCTTGTTCCCTGGGGGTTCCATTCTAAGGCATGCCTAGCTCTGATGCTTGTATCTTTTCTAAGGGTGTGACCAATCCATCTCCACCTATCCAAGATCTGCATCTCTATATTTTTCTGCCCACTCATCTCCCACAGTTTGGTATTTTCTACTTTGTCGTACCGCTTTATTTTTAGGATATTTCTCAGGCATCTGTTGATGAAGGTCTGTACTTTTTTTGTTGTTACTTCAGTTGTTCTCCATGTTTCAGAACCATACAGTAGGACAGCCTTGGCATTTAAATACAATGTTTCCTTAGCCTTTTCATCATATGTGATAAGAAACAGACATTTCAATAATTCATTTAGGTATATAACATTATTTTAAAAATATATTTGCATTTTTATATGTATAATCTGTGAGCACACCTAATTTTTGTAGGTGTCTTCAGGCCCCATAAAACACTGCGAGGGCTGAATGTGGTCTGTGTTCCGTAATTTGCCCACCCCTGTCTTAAGGCATTCAATAAAATTTGCCTTACCTGTGTCTTTTCTTTTACTTTAGAAGTTATATACTTGCAATTGTAGTCTCTCATGTCTGAGTGTAATAACCAATCTATCTTCTCAATTTTCACAATAGGTTTCAGATCATGAGTAAAGTCATGTTTTATGCCCTCCATGGTAGAAGCAGTTTCTCAGAATTTTTCTTAGAAGAAAGTTGCTTTTAAACTTTTTTAAAAACTTTTTTTATGACATTTGTCAGCTCAGTCCAGTTTTTGTCATCACATTTTTTTATAATTAAATGTGGTTATGCAATTATGCTCATTCTGTAAAAAAATAAAAGAAAATATTAAGTTCTATAAAAATATAGAATTTATATACAAAAGTACTAAGGAGAGTCTTTCTTTTTAAACCAAATAGCTGGAAAATTATTTGTGAGTCTGTCGATCATGAGCTAAACATTGAATGCTTACCTCCCCCATTATTAAATTATGTATTACAAACATATAAAATGATCACACGATTTGTGCAAAACTATTTATAAAACAATTTATAATAGAGGCTGAATAACAAACACATTTAAAAACATCAACAAAAACATCTAACAAACTCTAAGAGATATTAGTAGTCTGTAGAATCAGATACCCCATTAGTAACAACCATGCTGAGATTACTCCGGAAGAGGAAGCGGGCAGGGAGGTGTAAGGTTGCCTTATCCCCGTACAAGGACAGACCTTTTGCCACACATGGACCAGTATTTTCTCTCTCAATCCCTTGTCCCGACTTCATAGTGCAGAGCTCAGCATTCGTAGAGAGTGCTATTATTAGTGGAAAGTACACACTGCCAAGATTAAAAACAAAATGCATTTTCTGAGGTATTTACAGTGCAATTAGCCTGCTACTCTTCCGCTAAAAAAAAAATACTTCAAAAATCTATTCACTGGAGTTCAGTGACTGGAAGAAAATGGTAAGTAAAATGCTTTAGTTTTTTATTTGGAGGGAAGGGTAACCACAAAACCCCTTTTGGCTACGCTCATGAAATTTTTTATTTGGTGATTGTAGACACTGTAGTTAGCTTAAGGCTGCTTTAGGGCAGTAAGTAAAGTTTTCCTTTCAGACAATGAGGTCAGAGGCATGTGATGGTTTGAACACCCCCCCCCCGCCGGCTATGCCCATGTGTCATATTATAGGTGTAAGCTTAATTAACTTCTACAAAATATATATAATTTGATAACACATCAAAAACTGGATGTAGTTGATGTAGATCTAGATCTATGCATGATGATTGGTAGGCTTACAGTTAATGAACTTATTGACTTAATCATAAGTTACTGTATTCTATTTAATTTATAGTGTATACATTACTAAGCATGTACATCTAATTCAGGTGTATTGGGTATCTAGGAGGGGTAGCACCTCTAGTGGACAGGCAGTCGTACCTTCTTTTGAGGGTAGCTTGGCCCACTCTTGGTCCCCACTCGGGACCCAACTCTCTCCTGTGGCTCCCAGAAGCTGTAGCATGCGCAGCGGCCACACCCCGGAAACGGCTTTGACTGGCCGGCTAAACCAGGCAGAGGGTATCTGACGTGCCCATGGCACTCAGTACACTGAGGTTTTTGTCAAACCTAGCATGTGAAGTCTGGACTTGGCGGCCTGTGCGAAACGTGAAAAACTCGGCAAATCGGACAGAAAGGCAATACCAGCACAGTGCTGTGGAGCACTAAAGAGCAGGACAAGACACGCAGGAAGTCTCTGGTCATCCACTGCACTCAAACTTGTCCCCGGACGTCTTGACCAAATCTTGCTTCCGGAAAAGGATGGGCTATAGGGCGAGAGAGTGAGGTCGACGTGTTGCGCGAATCCTCCTCACTATAATCCAAATTCCAGCGCAAGTCACTTGTCATCCCCCCCCCCCAAACAAACCAAACCAAAGCCCTGTGGCGACAGGCAAGCAGTGAAGCGGTAGGTGTGGGCACACTGGAAGCCGTAGCTGCAACCCTGCACACAGGCGGCTCAGGCCATATGGTCGTTCACCACTGACACAGAGCAGCAGTGGAGTCCGGCAGCCCACTGAGCGGCTGAGCAGCCCTATTTAGGAGTGCACTGCTCACCTCCATAGCATGAGGACAGGGCTAGAAAAGGTGCCCCAAAAATTGCCTGCTCTAAACTACCCTAGCCAGCCTACCGCAGTTGGCGGGAACCCTACTCAAGCGGTCGAAATCAAAAGAAAAAGACGAGGATAGTTCCTCTTAACATAGGCGCATGGAATGTGCGCACACTTCTTGACAATGACACTTCTGACAGGCCACAAAGACGAACTGCACTAGTAGCCACGGAGCTCCACCGATATAATATTGACATAGCAGCACTAACCGAGACTCGACTTGCAGATGAAGGTGAACTATGTGAAAGAGGTTCTG